>WYDI02146614.1:171175-238445 GCA_009867235.2 Psittacus erithacus
ACACTGGGTTAGGTGTAATGTCAGACTGCAACCTAAGGACCTACAGGATCAAATTCTGCTTTAACTTGTACCTGGTACAATCACATCCCTCAAGGTTGCTCCATAGGGACAAATTTGACCTATGGTGTTGAACATGACATAAAGTGGATATTACTTGCTATCTACTGCCTACATGAATTTCAACAAGGGCAAATGCTAAGCCCTGCACTCAGGGAGGAATAACCCAATGCACCAGTACACCTTGGGGGACACTCAGCTGTGAAGCATAAAAATATAGATAGGTCCTGGTGGACACCATGTTGAACATGAGTCAGCAGAGTGTCCCTAGGGCAAAGAAGGCCAATATATCCTGAGCTGCATTAATGTAGTCAACAGACCCAGGAATAATATCTTCCCCTCTTCATCATTTGAGAAACTGCATCTAAAGCAGTGTACCATTTTGGTCTCCTCAGGACAAAATTTACTGGAGGGAGACCAGTGGAATTGACTAGGTCCAGGGCTGAAGCACAGGAGGCATGGGCAAGGGCTGAAGGAGATAGACTTGTTTGGCCTTAAAACGCTGAGGGAAAATATTAGAGCTGCCTAAACCTACCTGATGACATGTATATAAAATCAGAGCCATGCTCTTCTCAAAGGTACAGAGCAAAAGGACAAGAGGCAGCAGACACGAGCTAGAATATGGGCAATGTCAACTCAACATATGAGAAAAAAAAATACCATGAGCACGCTTAAATGGTGGAACAGGGTGTCCAGAGAGCCTGTGGGATCTTCATCCTTTGAAGTATCTTAAATTAACGCCATCAGCAGCCTCCTCCAACTGGACTTGATTTGAGACAGGGTCTGAACCACAGAGTCCCCTCAAATCCCTTCCACCTTACATGACTTTAGGGCTACAGGTATACTCCACACATAACCCTGAAGAGTCACACTGCAAGACCTCTTTGCTCAGGCAGCACCATATACTGCTATCTTGATAAATATATTTGGTTTAGAATCAAAATGTCAAGAACACTCAGTACAATTTCAAATCTTTAGCCTCAACATCCAGGCAAAGCAGCCAGCTTCGGGAGATGTTTTAAGAAGTACCCAGTACTGCTGAAGTGGGAATAGAACCCTTGCAAAATTCAGCAGTGCTAAAAAAATGAGCAATTAAAAGGATTAGCATACTGAGAAAGTCTGGCATGATTGCTACGTTTCAGAATTAACTGAATTTTAACATCTAATTTTCAGTATTATCTTAATTTCTTAAGACATACATACACAAAAGCCTGCAGTTTCTTTCTAGAAACAGCAGCGTTATACTTGGGACTATAAAATCTTTTATTACAAAAGAAAGATAAATTCCATTTTCTAAATTTTTACACTCAACTGCCTATCCACAATGAATTACCTTCTTGACAGAAGCGCAAATGGATTGAGAGAAGATTTAGATCTGGGTTTGGCACAAAATCCTTGAAGAACATGTAACTGCCTTTTGCCCCTTCACACATTATTTACCTCTATTTAGCATACAATCAACTTCTATCAATATGCTGTTTCAAGAGAGAACTTCCTAAATTAAGATAAAACATAGTACTTAGATATCCAAATTTTCTAAAGCAAGCACAAACCTGTTTGGTTATTAATATGGAATGTAGGTGCTAATCTATCCCCAGTTATGAGCCAAATTGCCCTTCTCGTCATTATTTACATATCACAATAAAATATATTTTCCCAATTTCATTATAAGAATACTGAAATTAAAGGGATAACAATTATACACATTCCTCCAACTGGGTGAATAAACACTCCCAACTTTACCAATTATATCAACCCATAAAACCAAACCCCAGATTTTTGATACCCTATGCACACACAGCCCATCAGTAACACTGAAATCACAGCGTCTATGCACAGCACAACATTATGCAGACCATACATCTTACACAGATGTATTAAGCCTATATAACTTTTAACACACTAAGATTTCCCATAGGCATGATTACCCATTTATTCTTGCAAGACTTAATTTTTTACCCTTTCCCATCCTGCATAAGAGACATACAGTCCTTTCTCTGACAGCCATATAAGAACTATGTGGATGATTTTAATAAAATGCAGCTTCTATTGCTACAGATAGCATTAATTTTGGTCCTCTTTCTATTTCACTTTCCAAGCAAGTGAGCCTTTTGGAGGAAATGTCTTTGGCAGTCCTCTGGAGGACACAGCCTCATCCAATTAATGAAGCTGTAAGAATGAGATTTCTCACCCACTTCCCAGGTACTCAGACTAAGCAGTTAAGCTGCAACATTTTTCAATCTATGTTGTTTTTCTTCTACTCATTCCTAGTTTAGGGCATCACAAAACACAACAGAAAACAAGTTTCACTGGACTATGAACAGCACCAGAAGAAGAAGGGACTACGCCCTCAGTCCTTATGCCAGCAGAGTAAACATGCTGTTAAAAAGTGAATTTGTTTAAGAGCCACTTGGTCAATGCAAGTTAAAGAGAAACAATCACAGAAGATGATTGTACTTGTATCTGTACTATTTATACTGTATTTTTAATAGCTTTTCTGTGCACACCAATTCATCTTTTTCACCCTTTGACCTTGGCAGCCCTGGCCAATTGCATCTGAGTCCTAAGGGATGCCCAGGGATGAGTTGGGTTTCTGACACACAAGCTTTTTCAAAGAGGAGGGCAACAGGGAATCCAGCTCTTTTCTGTAACACTGGGGCACTGGGCACTCAAAAGTAGTAATATCAGGACTCCAGAAGATGACTGGGCTTGCATTACTGGTTTTTTTCCCTTACTGCTCCAGCTAGCTGAATGCACATCAGATTTTCTCACTGATTGTACCATCTGAAGCAATATACACTTCCCACCAGTTTCTATTCAAAGCTTCTCTTCTCCAAAAATAAGAAAGAAAGGAGTTGCTACTGTCACTGGTTTACTATTCAACGTAGGAGCAGTTTCAAAGTGTTACTTCAGAAGCTACAGAAATACGGATTATAGAAGCGCTCATTTAAAGCACCTAAAACTCTTGCAACATTCTGGAGACCCATGTCATGGGTGCAAAGCACCTTCTGCTGCCAACACGCTGAAGCTGGTAAGAACCTTGCCTGGTTGCCTCAAGAGCAGGATCATGCCCACTATCAGGCAGTCACCACCTCTCAAGTTCACACTATTCTGGAAGTCAGGTTTCTAACAGAGCACCCACATTAAAGTCCATCTGTAAAAGGCAAGATCAAATGCAGTTTGCATTATCAGCCAACTGCCTCAGACAGTGAGATCTGGCCAGTTATTTGAGATTTCTGCCCATCAATAGGAAATGAGGAGACAAATGGTATTCCTGACTCTTCCACCAAAGAAAAGGCTATGGTAAGGGAGCTTTACAATCCTGTACCCAAAACCATATGGCTCCGGCTTTCTGCCTTTTGACATTATTGTTTTAAACAAATACATTCTTTTTCTTGCTCAAACCAAATGTATTTATAGTCTACCCACCTTACTTTAACGAAGGATATCACTCAATAAGATACATGCTGATGATGTTGATAGGACACACTTTCCCATAAAAACCATAAGCTATTCCTGGCTTGCAAAGACTGGTGTAATTGAAGCAGAGCTGATTTAGGGCAGTTGAGGACCTGCTCCAGTGTTTTCACTATAAACAGATGACAGGATTCTTCTATTACTCTGCACCACAAGTCAGTGTTATAACCCCCCTGGGAGACGCTAATTGAATCCTGCTAGTCAGCAGGTCATTAGCTGGCTCTAATGAAGACAACATGAATTTGTGTGTCCTCCTAAGGAAAGTAACAGAAGCAAATCTGGGTCTCTCTAGTGAAGTTTTACATAGCAGCAATTAGAAAAAGTGAAACAGCTTTTAATCCAATGATTTAGTTATACAAAAGGAAACATCTCTGGGGTTTTTTAGTCTGAAATACTTTTGTATCAGGAACTTGATTTTTAAAAGCTCCAGCATGTCTTCAACATACATGATATTTTGTAGCATGTTCTAGAGAGTACTTTCACTGCATTGCGATTCAGCTCACCTGAATTGTTAGGTGCTGTGTAGTCATATAGAAAAATATTCCAAATTTCCAGGGAGATGAGACAAATTTTACCACCAATCTCAACATCAGCTGAAGGGCTGACTAAATACAGCTGGAGTTTAGTATATCCAACAGCCTGACTGAAATCTAAGTGAGGTACCAAGCTGCTAAGTACAGTAACACACAGGTAAATAGTTTATGCCTGAATGCTAGACCCCAATGGTGTGGGCTGAGGATACAAGCACATAGAGTAGCAAATCAGAATCAATCAGGGTATTTTTTCCCTCTTGAAAAACTACCTCATTTTAGAGAGGTACTAGTGCTAAGGAGAAAGGTACTGAGAATTAGCTGTGGTCATCTGCAGAAGAGCTGTAATACTGACAGGCTGCAGGCCAAATGAATGTGCAGCCAGCCATTAACTCATAAGATTCACACTTACCCCATTAAATCATTTTTTTCCTATTAAAAATGGTACGTATATTTTGGGCTTTTTTGTTATCTTTACTCTTGATGTTTGCCTGAAATAACCAAAAGGAAAAATTCTCCTGTTAAGCATGGTAAAACCTGAACAGATGGAACATAATAATGGCTTGTCAGTTTCAGTCTTCCCCTTAACTTGGTTATTTAATTATTCCTGCATTGATATATCAAATCAAGATCCTGCTGTGAACCTTGGCTGTCCTGGAATTTGAAGTCCTCCTTCTGCACCAGCACAGGAGGACATCTGAGCTCAGCAGCCCTATGAGCTGCTGCAGCAACATAAACATGCTGGTTTTGGAGTGTACAGTCACCTGGAGGAGGCACTAGCACATCTAGTACCTACACGTGGTGCACCAACGCCCTGTTGTGCTTTCCCATTGAACACAGGGTTGCTCTTGTACTGCTAAAGGTTCAAGTTTAGCCAGAGAAATTACTACAGCGTTTCCATTTACACCAAACAGTGTAACAGCGCATTTCCTGAAGGTCTGGGGAACTTAAAAGTTTCTTCCTGAAGTCTTCAACAGATTTGTTTGCACTGTTTCCACAGAAGAGGATTAAGATGCAGGTCAAGCAGACATCAATCACTTGTACTGCAGAGTCTGCAAACATCCCCACCAACACTGGGTCGCAACGTCAAACATACCCATGGGGGAAATGATCCCACTGAACTACACTGGGCTGTAGCAGGGGAATATCTTGTGTGCTGCATCACTTGCCACCTCCACAGCTGCTGGAGATGCTCAGTGAAATCCAACATGTACATAACTGTCTGTGAGTCCAGGACCTTTCTGTCCTACTTTAAATGACTTTCAGAGTTTCTGGGAAGCACCACTGTGAAACTTCAGTTTAAATCTATTAATATGGTACCCAGACAGGTCACTGAAGACTCAGTCAGTGGCACTGTAATCCTTTGTAACTTCAGTCAACCAAAGACAAAAGAGCAGACATCGGAAAAATAAAGCACCATTTAGAGCAAAAGGTCTGACACGCGGCAGTGGCATGTGGCAGAGGCAGTGGCAGTTTCACAAGTACTTTTAAAACCTCACACATAAGACACCATAAAACAAAGCATTTGGAAAAGAGGGAGGCACTCCAAATTTGCGTCTTTTTATTCTGCTATTTTTAAGGAGTGGAAAATGGAAAACAGAACTTCACCCTTTTCCCCCTTCCCCTTCACACCCCCTCCATTTACAGACTCTGAATTTTGAATGCCTGGCACTGGTCTTTCAAAATCTAGCTTTTAAATGAAACAACTTGAAGTAGAAAACATACCTGCAGACAGCACACACAAAACAGTCTGGGTGATAGGTTTTGCCCAGTGCTGAGACCACTTCTCCTTCAATGAATTCATCACAACTGAAGCACCGTGTGCCATAGAGTCTCTGGTAGTCCAAAGTACAGATGTAGTCTCCCTGTCTCACAAAAAATCCTCCTTGAGCCAGGTCACATCCACAAGCTGCAGGAAGAGAAAAGGCAGGCTCAGAAGGCTGGAAACACAAAGCTCACTTTCTAAGACAATGCTCATTGTTCATCGATGGTTCCTAGAGGAATACTAAAGCACTTCAATATATGGGCTTATGATCACAGAACAGTTGTGCATCTGAAAAACACTACTTCAATAGCAAATTATATCAGTGATGTATTTTGTACACTAATAGCTTGGATTTATTCCATGTAAAAACATTAGCCTCAGTGCAGGGGCTGCAGGTACAGAGTTAAGTCTTCAGGAGTTTATTTCAAGCCTGGCATATACAACACCCATCGTATTTAATGGGTTAAAGGAAATGTATAAGGGATATAAACCTGTAAGATCTAAAGCACCAGTGATACAAAGAAATGTCTCTGACAGATTAAAATTGCCTGATATTCCTCCTGGCTACAAAAGTGATTGAAATACTGCTCCCTCTAAACACGGGGTGATTTGCATGGTAACTGCTGTAAACTTCCACAGGTTTACACGGTCCTTTTTTAAAATCAGACCTCATATTTACATGACAAACATCACTCACCAAACTTGAGCTGGAGGGATCTTTCCAACCATCTGCTCCAGGCAAAAGCAGAGTTTATAATCCTAGCTGTCAATTTATAGATTTTAAGCTAAATCCGTAGGAAAGAGTTAAGGTTGATTAACCAAAAGCTTACGAAACTTTTCAGGGGCTTTCTCCATAGCACCAGGGATAGAACTAGGCTGGCATTTTGAGAACATGTCAGATGGGAGAGAAGAGTTACAAGTCTGGCTGACATCATACAGAAGTAGACAGGGATGTAGAAAATAATCCTCATCCACATTGACCAGGATCTTTGAAAACAGACTTGAATTAATTTATTCCAGGAGAACTGGAATTCAGAATGGTGATTCTGCTGCTCTTCTGACTACTCCTTTACTCTAAGTCACAGCATCACACTTGTTACTACACACTTCTGCTCCTGGGGATGTGCATGTGGGGAAGTGCTTCCAGCAGCAAACGGTGCTTACAGTCAAATGAGGCGGAACAGATGACAGCAGCAGTGCCACTACTCACATGCAGCCCACAGAAGGTGAGTGGGAATGTTGCTTATCAAATATGGGTTGCACATACAAAACACTGCAGAGCTGCTCAGTGCCTTGGTCCCAAGATAGCAGAGGTATCTAAATGTTTAACATTCAAGACTGAGATCTCTTCTTAGGTACCTGAGAGTCCACGAGCTCTTGGTTTTTAAATGTAAAGCCTCCAAACCCACACTAAAGCCTGTTTGGAATCCCAGGACCTTGCATCCAAACTATGAGAAATTAACCCAGCAGGCATGTTCAAGGCACAAAATAACACATACTCACACCACAGAAACCCAAGAAAGCACAGAATCCTGAACATTCATTCAAAACTACATCCAATCACCCTTGTTTTATCATCTTTCTCAGCAGGTAGAGACCTCAGCACAGGAGGCCTGTGCTCAAGGCCCACTTTAAATCATTAGTGAGCATTTAAAAAGTGCTACTTCTCCTTGGACATGGCCTCAACCACTAAGTGACAGAAAACAACAGTCATACTAAAACTATATTGCTATATCATAGAATCATAGAATAGTTAAGATTGGAAAGGACCTTAAGATCAAACAGTTCCAATCCCCCTGCCATGGGCAGGGATGCCTCATCCTAGACCATGTCGCCCAAGGCTCTGTCCAGTCTGGCCTTGAACACTGCCAGGGACGGAGCATTCACCACTTCTTTGGGCAACTTGCTTCAGCGAATGAAGATCAGAAGTGAATCTGGAGCACAGGAGAATACATTCTCCCTCTTGCGCACTGACTCTCCAGGATGGGGGAAGTCACATTCCCATAAGCCAAATACTCCTCCCTTGCTCTTCACACATCACTCCCCCATCAGCTATACTCCACCAGCCCCAACTCGAGTCACGAACCTTCTCCTGCTCCTATGCTCTTTGAACCATCGGATATCATTTAACTCAACACACAGCTGACCATAGGAGAACACAGGGAGTCCAGTTTAATTACTGGCTTGGACATTACAACAGTCTGAATTTAAAGCTGAGAAGATTAGCTCTGAAAACAGACCCATTAGCCATCCCTCAGGCAAGATGCTGTGCCCCCTGCTGCTACTTACATGGGTAGTGACCCTGCCTAGCAGAGATGATCCTGCACATGTGCAGAGACAAGAAATCAGGGAAAGGAAAGCTGAAGGAAGACTATGTTTGAAGGCAACTACCAGACCTTATTCTCCTAGGATAGGAAATCACCATTATGTCGCAGATTCACTCCTACCCAACACTTGTCATCCAAACTGAATATCTGGAGGTAGAGTTATTTAAAACCTAGAAAATGCTTCCAACCATTCCTGATGTTCATCTTAGTGAAACAAGAAAAGCACTGCAAACATAGCACTTACAGTAACAAAGAGACTAACACTGAATAACTCAGCTGCTTGTCTTGCTTAGTATTACCCTGCATACCAAGGCAATACCTAGCTGGAACAGTTACGAGCATTTGGAGTGATTTTTAAGTAGTGAGTAAGCGCTTGTCTCCTCTTATGGTGTCTGGCAACAAGCCAGTAGCTGAATGTGCTATGGGACTTGAGATGGAAGACATCCACACCATTTCTGAGGAGGATATCTCAGGAAGGCTTCTCTAACAACTCAGTAATTCCACTCATCAAGATGGTTTGCAGTTACCTAACACCAAAATACTACATATAGATCTGAGGGGTTCCTTGCACAGAACCAGGATACTTTTTTCCCAGCCTGTGTCTGTAACAGCACTTGCAGCACTGTCATTTATGTGTGTGATTTCACAGTCAATTTAATTCCACAATTCTTTATTGCCTTCAGCCTATAAAAATGTGACCATCTGAGGAACCTAAATATACGTAACTCTACATGACCTGGACAAGCTCAAGAATTGGGCCCATGTGAACCTCATGAGGTTCAACTAGGTCAAGTGCAAGATCCTGCATGTGGGTCAGGACAATCCCAGGTACCAATATGGGCTGGGGATGCAGGAATGCAGAGTGGCCCTGTGGAGGAGGACATGGGGGTACTGGAGGATGAAAAGCTGGACATGAGCTGGCAAAGTGCACTCATAGCTCAGAAAGCAAATTGTATCCTGGGCTACATCCTACGAAGCAGGGCCAGCAGGTCAAAGGAGGTAATTTTCCCTCTCTACTCTGCTCTGGTGAGACCTCACCTGGAATGCTGCATCCAACTCTGGAGTCCTCAATACAGGAAAGACATGAACCTGCTGAAGAGGGTCCAGAGAAGGGTCACAGAAACAATCAAAGGAATGGGTCATCTCTCCTAGGACAAAAGGCTGAGAGAGTTGGGGTTGTTCAGCCTGGAGAACAGAAGGCTCCAGGGAGACCTTATTGTAGCCTTCCACTACTTAAAGCAGGCCTATAAGGAAGACTGAGACAAACATTTTAGTAGGGCTTGTTGCAATGGGACAAAGGGTAATGGTTTTAAATTAAAAATTCAAGGTCAGGTAAGACTGGACTCTGAGCAGCCTGGTCTAGTTGAAGATGTCCCTGCTTACTGCAGTGGGGGTTGGACTAGACAACATTTAGGGGTCCCTTCCAACCCTTCATTTTCTATGAAAATAAACAGCAGCAATAGCAATTAATTAATGCACTTTAAGCATACTGCTATTCCACTACTGTGTGTCATCAGTACTCCATTTGCACTGTATGAATATAAAATGCATCGTTCTGCTCCTTGCTGGCAAATGAGCTTACTAAAAGCAGATTAATTTTTTGGCTGTGTACTGGGTCTGAATATCGGCTGTGTCCTGAGAGGCTCAGAGGATACCACTACAGCAGGCTGTAACAGTAAAATGCACCGATTTTCTCGCATCCAGGAAGTGCTGTTTTGCTTTAAGCTTCCCAGACAATCAAGCAGTTTCCTTACATGTAACTGCATGTATGAAGTCTATTTTATTTTCCTCCCATTTGTTTCCTAATGCAAGCAACCAGGCATGAATCCAACACAGGAGAGAGAGGCAGAGACCTTGAAAATAAAAGAAGGAACAAAACCCCATTCAAAATGTTATAGATAAAACAAGAAAAAGATCTCTGCTTGCTCGGGGATAAATGAAAGTTTTCTTCCTCTGCAGTGAGGCTTTCTGTCCATTTCTAGTATTTTCCTCCATCCCCGAGGATGGATGCTGGCGGCTGACTGAGATCCCAAGGATAACATGTAGTATGTCGTTGACATAATTCTCTTTTAGCAGCTAAATTGCATGTCTTCAAACGCCATCGATGCAGCCTGGGAGCGCATTCTCCAAAAGCCCATAATTATATCTGGAACATTTCTCCCAGCCACTATGCCTGTGAGAAACAAGAGCAACCACCTGCCAAATACCCATCACTACAGTGCTGACTTAAGTTTAAACTGAACCACAATTACTTGGAAGCAGTCTAAGCCTGTTTCCAGAAGATAATTGTGAGTGTGATACTCTTTGTCTCATGGTCTGGTGTGGATGAGTCCAGGTAAGCTTTTCATGAAGGCTTTGAGGAAGTCTTCCCCAGTTTGCTGAACATGCAAAGTCTGCATGGTATGACAATAGCAGCTTGCTAGCCCCCTTAGTCAATTCACACCTGAAACTTCTGTCTATAGGTGAGGCAGCAACAAGACAGAATAACCTTGCATTAGTATATAATACATGTAATCCAATCACACTTCCTAGTCAGGAGTGACCAAATCTAAGTCTTTTTAACCAGAAATCAAGCGTACTCAAGCCTGCCAGTCCCCAGCAGTGTTTAACTATAATGTCTGAAATACCAGCTATAATCTCAAGGACTGGATTCTCACCTTGTTTCATTATAGTCTGTGGTAAACAAAAACAGTATGCAGCTCCAGAAAAGTCTGGGGCAGACCTGCTGGCCCCTTTCCCAGCTCCAAACCAGGAACTGCAGTAAGGCAGGCACATCTGCCAGAGGAAAGCCAGCAACTTTCTAGAGTGGAAAAAAGAACTGTGGGGATATATCATATCCATCTTATAACACCTCACCATGCATGTGTAGCATTGGTAAAGATGTAAAGGATACAGCACACAGCCCATATTCGCAAGCTCTCAGGATAGACTGGCTATGATACCGACAAGTTAATGGATGGAGTACACACTTAAGTGCAGGAAAATCCTTAGAGATCCAGAATGCTTTTATGAGACTGACAAAACATTAACGACTCAGGTGTACTGATTTAAATGGAGAGTTTGGGGAGTTACCTGTGCACTCTGTAACTTGACTCCTACAATTAGTGGAACCACACATCTAGTAATTTTTGCATTAGAAAGTGCATTTACATTTTCATTTCCCTACTGGAAAGTAAAATTTCCCAGTAGCTTAAAGACAGTGATACTGCCCTATAAAAGCACTCCTATAGTGTTAAGGGTGAGAGGATCTCTCACCGCACAATATATGTGGCTGTTCCAAGCTACCAAAACAACTCCCAGGAAAATTGGAACAGATGTCTTGTTTATACTTATTTCTCATTTTAAGGAATTAATCTGGTTATTTAAAATTTATGAGCATGCTAAAGCCGTTTAAGAAACAAAATAATGTGCTTTAATCATTTTCAACCTAATAACACCTTAAATGTTTGTGATGAAATACTGCTGTCATTTGCCAAACTAATTAAAACAGCTAGTTCAAAAAAAAAAACAAAACCACATGTTAAAATAACAACATTAAATATTTTCTAATTTTTCATAATGAAGCTTTGTGTGCCAGTTACAGGTTTGCAAACTAAGTGCTTGCTCTGACTATACACAGATATGGCAGATGGTCTTGTGTTAATGACTCGCAGAAAGCGGGAGGTGGAATAACACCACCGTGGCAGTGATGAATTTTAGGCAGCTCTCTCTGAGTCTCCACACAGGCTTCATATCACCTTAGTGCATTGAAACTCCCAGTAACTAATCCAGCATGCTGGCTGTATCCCTGCTGTACCCCCAGGTGAAAGAGCATGGCACAAATGGAAAGGCCCCCTGCATAAAGGCATCCTTGCACTGACATTTTTTGCATGGAGAAAAACATTACCCTAAGAAGAGAACTTGAGCAATTCAAAAGAATTACAGGCTCTTCACACGAGTCACATTATCTAATGTGGGCTGAAATTATGTATGCACAAAATTTCTTTATATGAATAGTATCTTTACTGCCTGCAAAGCTTATTTTACCATTCAAAACTTCTTTAATGAACATTAAGCAAAATTTTTAAACACATTCTGTTTTGTTCCAGTTCTACTTTGATTTCAACTTGGATAAGATTTACAGCTCTCCGTTTGTTTCATGTCCTTGTCTAAATCTACCTCAGCATTCCCAGCAGGGCCAAGCTCCTCTCCTGGCTACCTCTCTCCTCTCAGTTAGGAACCACCCCCTACAATGCAAACATCTGCACGTGACTGTATCTGCAGTTTGGATCATCCCCCAGAAATTGAAGCAATTACTTCTTTGAAAATCCTATCCATGTTTTGTAAATAAGGGGAAGAACAAGGCAATGAAAAGACTAAAGGAAAATATAATTAGTAAGAAAATAAAGCAGGGGTATTGTTTAACATTCTGGGTATAAAGCCAAGAGTAAGCATGGATAGCTTTACTATGCCCTAAAGATTAAAATCCCTGAAACTTCGTGCCTTTAAATGAAATAAGTTAAGTTGGAAACCAGAAATAACAGAAACTTGGATTCCTGGGGGGGATAGTTAGCTAACCTTCATGGAAATGTTACCACTGCTCATAAGCATGGTTCCTCTCCTGTCCCTTTCATTACACTTTACTAATATTATGTAAAGTCATGACAGTCTCTTTAAAAAAAAAAGAAATACATCATACCTTGCATGAAACATGTCACAAAATAAACCTTTCACTGTAGTGCTGATGTGATCATGATCAAGGCATGAGGGGCAGCAGAATGTTCTTTACAAATACAAAGAAAGGTTGCAACAAGAATTTGATTAAAACAAAGAAAACAGCTGCTTTGGGACTGTGAGAGTTCACTGACTAATTTTTCTTTTTCATGCTTTAGGTTTTGAGTTGCTTTTAGAAAGTCAGTGATTGATTAAAGTTTAAGCTTAAAAACCTCAAAACCACAACACAGAACCATTGGCCACTGCATTAAATTACTTTTGCAGGGGTAAAAGTTGCCATCATCATTATTATTTCAGTGAAACAAAGTATTACGCTAACATGACATTGGTAAGTCAGCCCCAAAACTGCCATTCTCTCCAAGCCAGACTGTGAGCATTGTGTCAGAAGTATAGTTTTTCCTATTATACTGAGTTAATACAATCTGGGATTGCAAATCCTGAAGGACTTGGGAAGCAACGAGCACGTTGCTGAGCGTGCCTGATGAACAAGAGCCCCTGTGCTCATCTCCAGCGCTTGAGATGCCACACATGCCAGCAGCCATTACTGCTTGGGCAAAAGTTGGGACTCTGAAATCCTACAAGCGAGCTTCCCATAAATGACTCCCACTCTGAAACATGAAACCCTCAGCTATGTTCAAACGCGAGTCCTTCAGATTACTCAGCATAGATTTTAACATATTTATATCCTAGCAGATGCATTTGATACAACAAATCACTCCTATTACCAAGTTACTTGATTATTTTAAATCTTTTCATGAAATATTCCATCTTAGTCCTTCCTGTTAATCTGCCTTGACAATAAAGGGTATAAAACTGGGTTGTGTTGTATGTTCTACTGAAAAAAACGGCATAGAAATGATATATCCATCCCAGAGCCTTTTCACAATCCCTAAGAAACTGCAGTGCCACAAGAACAAGATGTTCTTTCCTGTAAGGGCGGTGAGATACTGGAACAGGTTACCCAAAGAAGCTGTGGCTGCCCCATCACTGAAAGTGCTCAAGGCCAGGCTGGACAGGGCTTTAAGCAACCTGGTCTAGTGGAAGGTGTCCCTGCCTGTGGCAGGGGGATTGGAACTGGATGAGCTTTAAGGTCCCTTCCAACCCAAACCATGTCATGATTATGATTATAATAATAATCAGAAACACTGACCCACAAAACCACATATCCAACTCTAAGCTGAAGATGTGGTATGTTCTAACAGGTTAATTAAACAGATGAAAATTCATAGGGGAAAAAAGTATACTTGAAACTGATAGCTGCACTGGCATGGAAGACTGCATGTGCCGCAATCATAGCAAGACAGCAATCCGGGGAATTTTGATTAGGGTACAACACATAGATAGCAAAGCTGATATTATGCAATGATCATGTTTTTGTATCTGTGGCTTGGACTGCAAGCTTACCTCATTTCATCAAGATCAGACCAGTAAAGTACAAAGAGATGAGTTATGGTTCCTCTCACATATGAGTAATCTAGTACAAGGAACAGTTTTTTTGAGGGATTGCAGGCATTTTCCCATCTAACTAGGGTAGAGGTTGCATGATTTTTGCATGGAAATAGACTTGCAAATGCCCTATGAACTATCCATTATTAGGTCTGCTAGAGTAACTACATAAAATATATAAAGCTATAGAAACACTGGGCTTTGACTCAGACTTCCAATATTTCCTAAATACTGCCTAACATAGCAGTAACACATCTTACTGCTACTTTGGAAATGCCAGGGGTCTATCACATCACAGGAAAATAAATACTTGACAAAAACTCCTAAAACAAGGTAATTTCTATCTTTGTGAAAGGTCAAAGAGGCCACCCAGGATAACATAATCACAGCATCTGCATCTCTTCTATCTGCAATCCTATGTTAGTCTGTCTCTCTATGGGCTCACTAAATCATACTGTTGCAATCCAGCTCCAAGTCGGCATTTACCTAATACCATATCCTGCACGAGAAGCAGTCCTGACCTGACACACACCCTCAGAATGAACTAGACAACACAATTTGCTTTAATTTGATAGTCTGAGTCATCACCATTTGTCATTTTCCCTGGTGCTTCCATTAGAGCAGTAAGAAATAAGAGAAACATTGGAAGCAATGCCCTTGAAGTCTAATGAATGTTCGCCTTATTTTTCCAGAGGAAACTGCTGCTATTACAACCGCATTTTCATTAAAACCAATTAAAATAGGAGATAATTTAAGGTAAAAATTGGGTAAAAATTTGAAGTGAGGCTAGATGGCATGTTCCCTACAGCCTTTTACCGGCAGATCAGACATGCAACTTAAGAAAAAAATAATATATAAAAATAGCTGTTACAAGTACCTTATTTATAATGCCTATTTACTTCCATTAAGTCCTATTAAACTTTGATACTGAGCAAAACTAGCAGATGTTCACGGTACTCCTGTTATTTTTTTTTCATGTGTATCTCAAACTTGAATAATAAAAATTGTTTGATTTTTTAAAACTTTTCCTAGAAATTATTTAGAATCATTACCTGGGGAATATAAGAAGAACTGGATGGGAACAAATGAATTTATACTGACCTTCCTCAGTTATACAATTTAATTTAGATATAAAAGACACCTGCATACTTGCTGTTACCATTATGAAACCCAGAGTCCCCATGGGAATAATCAGATGGCAGTTTGGTAATATCCAAAACTACCCTTCTATCCTAAAAACAATGAAACGATTAATGTCTCTGCCTCCCTGAAACCTCGTAATCTATCCAGCATTATCAATTAAATTGTTTCACATCTCATACTTGTTCAGAAAGGTAAGTGTGGCTTCTCCCAGCATAATATCATCTGTCACTGATCAACTCATTCAAACAGACCTCTAATACCCCTACACACCCTCTCAAGACATGGCCATTTGTCATTCTTTTTCATGGGCTGTTTGACAGCTGCTTGTCTCCACCATTGCACATCTGTAAATACTGTGAGCAGGAATGTAATTTTCTGCAGTCTTACAAATATCCAGCATTTCTGATGGAGGCTACGGCATGATCTAATACAGAGGCACTCACCCTAGTCAGGCAGCTGAACATGGCAACGCTGCCAGCCCACTCATAGGATTATCTGTCCTGGGACTGCCCTGTGGCTGCCCTGGATGCTGGACGCACAGTCTCTTTCAAGGTGCTATCTTTGGCAGATGAGGTGAGAGGGGGCAAATTGCATTGCTGAGAACTAGCAAAATAAATACACCACAGGGAGGAGTCAACTGTAAGGCAAATATATTCCCAGGATCATCTCCCTGCCCATGCATAGCAGTCCAGCAGCATGACAAGAAAAGGGGTTCAGAAAAGGAGTCGTGGCACAAGCCACTCCTCTAAGGCTGAAAGGAGGTAAGTGGTCAACTGACCGGAAGAACAGAGTACCACATTTTGCTAAATCCTGACGTTAACTATAGTTTTTCAACCATTGATTTGAGCACATAATTAAAAACACAAATCACATTTGCCTAACCTAATTTTTTCCCCTTTATGTTACCTAGTGAAATGTGTGCCCAGCACTCTGTTCTGACTCTAAACTCTTCTCACATAATAACATGGTAAATCCACAGTAGAAAGCAACTTATGCTTCTTAAGTAACAAATAAAACCCAGAAAGAAAGCAAAAAAAGATACCATAGGGATGCCAGCAAATTGATGGAAACCCTTGAAAAGTGATAAGAGAAATTAGAGCATTTAAATAGTGGGGGGAAGGAATCAAGCATGTGTGCAAACTTAGCACTCAGCAAAATGATTAGTTAGGAGGAATATAAGTACTCCAAGCGCTTTGACACCACAAAGTAGTTTAACCACATGTTCCTGACACTACCTGCTGTGCCAGCTGAGAGTCTGATGGGTGGCTGACAGATGCTACCCTGCTTCTTCCTTTTTAACGTAGTGGGTTTTTCTCATTTTATCCAAGATCTGCCTGAAGCGAATAAACTCATCCTTATCTCTTACAGACAGGTAGAGGCAATGCAGCTTCTAAAGCGCATTCATCATCATCTTTTGCATGATGGGGGGCAGCCTCTGCACTGCCTAACTTTGGGATCAGTGAATAGTGTCAGAATTTGCTTGCTGCATTTGTGGATGAGCTGGCAATCTCTACAAGCAGATGCCCTATGAAATGAAAACATAGATACATGACTGTGCCTTGTTCCTTCCATAGCACTTGCCACTTTTTTCTCATAGCAGATTTGTATAAAAAAGGGCTTGGATTTCATCAAGATAATTATATGGAGCATATACCAGCATGTTACTGAGACTTCATGCAGGAGACACTCACAAACACTTACCTTTGCAAACAAAGCACTTAATATGGAAATACTTGTTCTGAACTCTCAAAACTTCTCCTTTGCATGGATTTCCACAGGTATTGCAGAGAATTGCAGTAGTTGATGGCTTCTCCAGTTGGCTATGTACAGCCTGAGATTGTGTTACTGCAAGGGAAAACAAAAGGCAGAGTGTTTTAAAGGCCATCAGTTGCATTTTCTGTAAGAGCTACAGTTAATGACAATTCACATCTAGCACAAAACAGGCCAAACAGACAAAATAGTTTTAACTTGTGGTATCGGCCAGCACAGGAGAAGATACCTGCCAAAGGAGCTGAGCTGAGCTAAGCTTTTCATTTCATAACTGTCAAAGATTGCATCTGCAAACATTTCAAACATGAATCAGAATTACTTATAGAGGAAAGAATCCACATGATCAAGTCTTAAGGGCCTCTGCCTGAATTTCACAAAACGCCTTTGTCACGTTTTCTCTTCAAGAAGTCAAAGATGATAGATAAAGCTATTTTTTTTTTTTTTTAATCCAAAATACCTTTAATGAGACTTCATAATAATTACACTGTGAGCTATTGGTCTTTCAAGTTCAAGGTAATGGTCGTTTGAACTTATTTTAAGATAGAAATACACTTCTGTAGATGTTCTGAGTTCATATTAATGAAACACTGACATCTCTGTAAATACCACACAAATCTGATCATTGAACAAAGTCTGCTGTCATTTTATAAGTAAACCATGATTTCAACAGATTAGGTTTAGCTAGGTTACTAAAATATTAAGTGAATTAAAAACTTGCTGCCATCTTGTGATGTAAATTAGAAATTGCATTTATTGGGCTGTTGACAATAAGAATACAAGTTGGCATCCCCATATGCTATGTGGAACAGGCGAGACAGGACCTTATTCTTGCAATTCTGTTGAAGTTCTTGCATCATTTTTTTTATCACAGCGTATTTAAGAGTCTATAGAGCAAACATCATGGCTAGAACACATATGATAACAGGTAATACCTAAATCAGTGAGTCATCCAGCTCTTGTTCTCCAGTACTTGACCTTGCTGCTTTTCCTACCCATGGTCAGCACCTAGTGGTGATACCTAAAAGGCCTTTCCACATCCATTGACCTGTAGAAGTCAGTATTTCAATGAGATGCTGAGCCTGCCACCCAGTCTTCCAGGAGAGTTTCTGCACACTTTACACACAGATACATGGGATTGAGCTGCCCATGGTGAATAATGCCCGTAGCTTTATTCACCACCCATTAGCATTCTGCCTTGTCTGCTGAAATTACACATCCTGGATTGTCAACAAAGTCCTGCTCAAGGCAATGCGAACTTTGGAACTATTACTGAAGCCCTGGTTATAATTAAGTACATCTCCAATAAAAACAACACAGCATGACAAGCAATGAGAAGTTTATAGAAAGACAGATGTCCAAATTTACACAGAGCAAACAGCACACAGAGTCCAAGCTAATATGAGGGTCCGACTTACTCTTCAAGAGAAAACAGAGGAAACTGAACTTTTGAAATACTTAACTTTTGACATGAATATTTGTCTCTACTGTAATCTGCCCAAAATAAACTACCCACCCTGAAAAAGAATCAACCCTGTAAGAAACTGAAGTATTTTCCTGAGTTACTTAGTAAAGTAGCTGCTAAAAGTTTATACCCACGGACAAAGAACTTCTGCTCCCTCCACAATTATTAACAAGCATCACATTTGTAGTATTTAATTCACGGAAGACTTGACTTTAAAAGAGCTGACCTCACCCTGAACATTTTGGACTAAAAAAGTTATATTTGAAATACAAAATTCTGCTTGGAATGGTTAAACATTTGCCTTTTCTTCACGTTTTACTCTTTCCATGGCTAAGGCTTTTGAATAGTGTCTCTTCCGAGGCATAAGTGACTGGTCAATGCAGTGGCCTGCAGATGGCTGTGATCTCATGCTGAGATCTCATGCTGTGGAGGGCCTCACAGGCTGGGCAGTAACATAGAGTCATAAAGCCATAGAATGGTTTGGGTTGCAAGGGGCCTTAATGATCTTACAGTTCCAGCCCCCTTGCCATGGGAAGGAACACCTTCCAATTAGACCAAGTTGCTCAGAGCACCATTCAACCTGGCTGCAAACTGGAAGAAAACAGAAAGTTTTGCTTTCCATGACACCAGTGGTGTTCAGTGTCCGGAGCTACACGGCAGGACAACTTCACACATTTGCTTTCCTTCAGGTCCCAGGATCAAAGGTTTAGAATTTAAAAAAAACAAATACTCATCTATAAAATAAATTTCAAAGGAAAAGATGCAGCATTTCTGTCGGAATTCTGCCATTCATCTTGAAGTAACACAAATCATATCTAAAATATTCATGGTAAACAGATGCATAATTATTTTGCTTTTCTCTCATTTCAGAACTAAGCTACTCACTGTCACACAAAACTCCAGTGGGAATACACTGCCTTTGGGCGCATTATAAACATGCACTACTGAAGACAGCTTTACTTATTCTTTCATGTAGCACCACAAAATGATTAATATTAGTTTTACGGTTCAATATTTTAAAATATATTGTGCTTTATGCTGAAGTTGCAACTGCTGACAATTTTGAGAAACTAACTATATTTGGGAACTTAACATTTTAACTCATGCTTCAAATCATTTAAGGAAATGTGTTTACATGGTAATTTTCAGCATTCTACTTTTATACCTTTATGTATCAAAATCAGTCTTTGAGGCAGCAGAAGGTACCATCAACATTTAATGTCTGAAATAGTGAATTACTGATGAAATGTAATGATCTGAGACTACTCATCAGATCAGAACTAAAGAGCTCATTAAAAATTAAATATTTATATTATACCCTGATTTGTAGAACTGAATTAAACCAGAAATTTCCTTCTTAACTATAAATGTCATTTTCTACACAGAAATACAAATAAATGCCCGATTATCCAAATTTCCCTTTCTCCCAGACTGCATTCTGCTTTAGCAGAGTTAATCGTCACCAATCCTTAAACCCTAAGGAGATCTAACTGCATTCATTTTTTGACAAGGACAAAAAATGGCAAGAAACAATCTAGCAAACAATTTCCACAGCCCTTTTTTGGTGTGCAAGACCTGTCTGCTGGGGTATCACTGCCAAGAATCTTGCCAAATACCCAGTGCTCAAGTATTTCTGATGTCAAGTCTCAGCCTCATTCCAAAAGGCTATGCAGTACATAATTCTGCAGTTCTGGATGAGGAACAGCTTATTCAATTAGCAATGGCTTGTAAAATTTGTCAGATAAGATGCATCTCTCAGATCTACTTCTATACTGCTTGCTCGAGACATATGCACATGCTGCCAAGTGTCACGGGGAAGAGGGGACAGTGGTATCACTCATTATTAAAGCTGCATTATACACCTTATGGCAACTGTAAAGTGATGTTTTCAGTGTGCTTATAGCTTTGCCAAACTACAACTGTTCACAGTTGTAGTTGAACACTATCTGACACTATTCAGAGTTGGTGTTCTTGAGCTCATTTCTTCAGGGAAAATTTCAGACAAACTGTTTAAGCTTTTTCTAAAGGTGGAAAACGGATAGAATACAGTACATTGTTTTTCAATGTTGAAAAGAAAGCACAGCAGTTTGGTTTTGGAAGTACTTGGAGTAAAGGCTGAAACCTGTCAGAGATGGACACTGTGACAGATACACTGGATCCATAAAAATACATGTTGTATTTGGATCAGTCAAAAAACAGTCAAAAAACCACCCCTTTGAATAAGAATGGCTCCTTTAGCATTGCTGTACTAAGTAGGATTTAACAGCACTGGGGACCAGGATGAGATGCCAGGGATGAAGAAGAGATCTGGATGAGACATGAGTGTTTGGAAAGCAGCACAAGACAAGCTGATGGTGGTGGCAGAAGGGAGAAGATCCCCAAGTCCCTGGTCATGCTCCACGATGGAGCCTGGGATGGAAAATGTCACCTTCTCTCTGCTATGAGCAGACTGCTGAGGGAAATCAAACCCTTGGAAAACGATCCTGTTTTCCAAGGGTCTGACCAGCCCACGCAGAGGACGATAAACCCCTGTGCTATCCGGCTGTCCAATAGCCAGATGAGAGAAATCTTCATAGTGGGTTACAGAACTGAGGAAGAAACATACGGTCACAAACTGCAGAACTTGATACAGTCCAAATGCTAGTTCCAGTCTAGCGCATTTTGTCTTAATTTAGCATAAGAACACATAGAAGCCATCACTAAGCTTAGAAATCAAATACTGAAAAGTTAAAAAGTATCGTGATTAAGAATATACATTCAATCTTGGGTTAAACCTCAAGTACGAAGCTAATAATAAAGACTTTCAGTGGCTTTGTTCAATATAAGGACACAAATAAGGCCACATACCCCGCTTACTCTACATTTCTGAACTGTTCTGACAAATCACCTGATTAGATTTACTGCTCCTGGTGATTACAGAAGCCTGACATGACAAAGAGCCAAATGATACAATTATAATCAAAGAACCTTAGAATGGTTTGGGTTGGGAGGAACCTTAAAGATCATTTAGTTCCAACACCCTGTCATGGGCAGGGACACCTTCCACCAAAGCAGTCCTCTCAAAGCGCCATCCAACCTGACCTTCTGTGATATTTCACACGGACATTTTAAAGTGTACTGTGAACTAAATTAGGGGTAACTTAAATGGAAAGACAATGCTGATGCCAATAAATATTTTATTCCTAAAGAACATGCTTTTATAATCCAAGCAATTACCTCTCAAAGCAGGGAAAGTGCTAACGCCTCACAGTGTTTCTGGATGGACAGTGCGGAACCAGAGCCTAAAGGCAACGGTAAAAAGAAAACTAAAGCAGTTGGGGAGGGTCCTCTCACCTGGTTTTGTGCATTTTTGTTTTCATCCAGTTCTGGAGGCTGGGTTGGCTTATACAAATAAAATATAATTTGCCTTCAACAGCAGCCCTCCATCAGCAGAAAAGCTACAATAATTTTCTTTAGCAACTATCAACACTACTGGCTCCTGTATAAATTCACCAGGAACACCCCTTTTCACAGCCCGTTACATTCACTTCATGAGTGAAAAATTTAAAAAATTTAAAAAACCACATTAATATCTAAAATTATCAATATCAGCTGTTTAGTTCATAAAAATGTTCAGCTTTTTCAACAAAGGCAGAGGCCACATTCTAACTCTGAACCAGAAGTGCTCAGCTCTGACAGCAGATATTATTCTGCATGAAGGGGGCTGGAACTAGATGATCTTTAAGGTCCCTTCTGACCCAAACCAATCTGTGATTCTGTGATTCTACGAAAGAATTAGCAGCAAATCATCTCTGTGTGACACTGAAAGCTTCCATCTCCATAGCCAGAGGTGGTTACCCAAAAGCAAAACGAAGATGGGGCCCAAGCGCCATTTACTGAGTATTTGAGGAACAGAAGTATTGATTGCTGAAATGCTGTATCAAGTGATCTGTGGAGGGTGTGGTGCACAGCAGCCCAGAGGGGAATTACATTTGCAATCTTCTCTGAGCAGGATTAAAAGAGAAGCAGATGAGTGCAGCAGCACCGACCAGAATTAGAGACTGGAGTCCAAGTTGGTTTTTTGCCAAACCTGCCTTGTGTCACCTCATTCAAAACACTCAGGGTTGGATTTAAAAACACCCAGATGAAAGGAAAAGAAACAAGCATGTGAGTGCCTCTAAACATTCCATGAACTCCTGGGTTTAAGTGTCTAAAGCTGGCCCCTGCTCCCACCCTGTCTTGTGTCTGTGTATAAGACACAATGACTAGTTCTTCCAGGAGTGGCGTGGGGGTAAGGATAATATAACACAGTAATCAGTAATACAGTAGTAATATGTGCAATGTTCAGAGAACTAAATGGGTGTGAGCTATAAATTTACTTTAGGTAAGGGGGTTGGGGGGGTTTATTTTCCCCTAAGAACTGGTGATTCATTATGGAGCCTTGTGGGGGCTTCAGACCTCAACTGTCCTTTCCACAGAAAGGAAGAAAAAAAGAGTGATTATGTAATGGTAACTCCACAAGCTTTCCTCATCCATCCTTCCAACCACTCTGCAGCAGGGAAGAGCAATTCCCTGGGAACAGCCCTGCCCAGCCATGCACCCCAGTGGTCCAGGCACCAGGGCAGGAGGGAGCCTAGGGCGCCCAAAGGGACAGGCACCCAACCTGCCCAAGTAGCTGACATGTTAGATGTTCTGTAACATTAAATAACTGGTTTATCTTATTTCTCAAGTAGCAGCTTGTGTTAAAATCCATTTCAAACACGTTTGCATGCTTTATGGTGCCTTTTCCTTGTAACACAATGCCTTCAGTACATCTCGCAACAGAAGAAGCAGAACAGGGAAAGATGAAGAAGTTTTGCTTTCAATGTCCATGTTACACAGTCCCACAAGCCCTCCACTTGGCCATAGAGGGCTGAACTGTCACTCATGAACTCGAGCTTACTCCCTTCCCCAAATGAGGCTTTTCTGCATCAAGTGGGCCCAGCTGCTCCCCCGGAAATACTCACTGCTCTTCCCAAGTCCTCTACTGTGGCTCCTACAGCAAAGCACTACTGCCGATTCTCTCTTTAGTTCCTATACCACAAGACAGGCAATTCATCAAATTCAATAAATCTTTATGTTAATAGGTCTCTATTTAATTGAATTCATTCACAATGTCCAAAAATACAAACTAAAACGGTTCAAGAATCACATTTCTTTCTGAGATGTATACTTGCTTCTCTTACTTACTTATAAACAGCCTTTTCAGTGGCACTAAGGAAAGGACTGCATGCCTTTTCCAGCACCTCTTACGGATCGCAATCAGAACAGAGACCTACACCTGATACGAGACAGCAAGCATACAGCACAACTGAAGCAACCTCTGCTTTTACTGCTAATTATAGAGTTTACGGGATCAGAGGCAAAGGAGAGGTGTTACCCAGCAGAAGAATGTGAATACAACCATGCGTAAGAGATGCAGCACAGCACAAGTACTCAGCACGCAACAGCTCCAAATCTCACCATATGCTCAATGCAGAATTCACATCACGTAAACAAGCCTAGCAGGAGGTAACCTCCTGCCCTCATTATTATGATAATATATTTACCAAATCCAAAGGCAGTTAGTAAAAATCTCTGCTAATTTTAGGAACCGTTACTGTGGCAATGTAAAGGCTATTTTTGCACGGGTTTAGTAAGATTACACTGAGAAAGAATACAGGAACAGCACTCCAATATATCTGCATAATGCAATAGGCATTGTTTTTCATCACAACCTAATATGAAGTCTAAAGTCAATTTAGATTAAATGAAGAAGGTTTTCAAACCGAGCTGTCAGCTAAGTGCCAGCATCATTATAATTCTCAAATCATCATTCATATGATTATATGAAGTTTAATGTCAAATAAATGTTTAACCATCTTCCTCCACGCTGCTGCGTTTCCACGTAAACACAGAATAATTATTCCCATGACGGTATCAGTGATTTAGTCAACACAGCTCCAGGTGAAAGACAAACCATTTCAGGTCTAGGCCCTCCAAAACGTGGAGTCATCACACTGTACCTGTATCTTCCAGCATTCCTGAATTAATTCCCTTCTGGAGGGGAAATGCCACCAGAAGCACTGGTGCTGCGTGGCCGGCTAGTGGAGAGGAGCTCGGCCGGAGCAGCAGGGGACTGGGAGCTGAGGCAGCTCTGACACCAACATGCTTGGGGTCAGATGACTCCCGCAGCACCCACACACAGCAGGACAGGACGTAAACCAGCACCTCACTGCCGCTGTGTAAAAATAGCATCCTGCACAAGCCTAAATATTGTCACGTCCATGGGGTACGGCACCGCTGGCAGAGCCCCAGAGGGACTGGACACAGGACGTGCCAGCGATGGCTCTTTGCATCAGGCAATGCCACCCCACAGAGCCATTGAGGGTGCTGTTTGGCACCTGGGGGAAAAAGGTTTAAAGAAGGAAAACCTGCAAACTGCCTGGCCACAAATCAAGAATACAGGCTGAGGTACTGAGGTATGATACCCCTCTGGCCATCCCCCCATTGAGGCTATATTCCTCCTCCATGGAGCGGGAGGGCACAGCACTGGTGTCAGGAGATGCTGTAAGCTTGTCTCTCTCCTAAAGGTGGTCAAGATACCTGCAGCCAAAATCCTCTCCCTGATTGTGCATACGGAGTTGGACCACGTATCACTGGAATTACAGCGATGTGTTATTTAAAGCAGTACTTGCTGGCCCAGTTACCATAAGGATTAAAATCTGGAGTTCTCACTTGCTTCAGACTAAATTTGTATGAAGGCAGTAACATGGCTTGGAAAGGGGACTGTTGGCTTGGAGAACAGCTGGCTAAACCTGGAGTAAAGTGCTGGGATAGGAGTACGACTGCACCTCCCTTTTTCACAATGCAGATCACTTTTCTCCCTGCAGGCTTCACAGAAGCCAAATGCTCTCCCCTCTCCATCGCTCACCACCCTTTACCCAGTCAGTGCCTGCTTGCTTACACAGCAGCAAAGACACAGCATTTTCTCCTCTCCAGTAAACAGAAACCAGCCAGGGGTGTAAATGTGAAAGGAGGTCTCCATGGCTTCTGGTGCTGCTGAGGGAGGGCTATGAAAGCAGCACAGTCTGTGCAGCACCACCCACAAAAAGCACAGCAAGTTCACTGCCGGGCAGGTTGAAGAACAGTTTGCGCTGGATTCCATTAAAACCTACTGAACTGATCTAATTTGATGGAAGTGGAAGGGTGAGTCTCCATCCACCTCAACAATCAATGTCAGTTCATGTCACAGAAAGTTCAATACCTTCCACTCTCCATCAAAACCACAAATTATTGTTTAAAATTTAAAATACTGGCTTCTTTCTTTGTTTAAAAGAGGGGATTATTTGTGCAGAATAAAGTACAAGTTTTATGGCTTAGTGAAGCTCTTATCAGGTCACTATGGCTGAATGGTTATAAACACTATATAAAGAGGGGGTGGAGACTATTCTTTCTTTAAAAAAGCAACAATGCTTCAAAAGCATGTATATGTCATTATGATCAAATTTGAAAGTATTTCATGATAAGAGACAGAAACAGCTGATAGTTTGTAGATCTTACAGAAATGCCCATCACTTACAGCAGAAATCAGGAATTCTCCCAAATTTCAGAATGTTTCCCTTTGGTTTATTACTTACAGAAAATGCTTTTACATTTTGTAATGGATATGAAACAAAACCTTTGTTTGTCCAGTATTGTCTGCTGGGAACAGAAGAGGATTTGCATAAGCAACTGAAGAGCTCTGATTTCAGAAATCTATATGGTGAGTATATCACTGTCCAGGGCCAAGCCAGATGTGGCCCATAACTTTACATAGCACCCAGCCGACATGGCCTGACACCCAGAGGGCAAGACCCATGTTCTGCACAGTGAATCAAAACTATGAATTACTCAACTGATAAAAATTCTTACCTACACGTTATCTTGCAGCAACTGACTCCTGGCATCAAAACCTTACGGCAGGATTTTATATTGCTCGATACTACTGTGCTGTCTGTGTGAGGACAGATCCATTCCTGCACTCTTTTGGATCACCATCAGCCACCCTGGCTGTGCTCTCCAGATATCTGCAGGATTTGGCCTACTTAGTTTTTCCCAGCAGCTACTTCAGCTTGGCAGAAACACAGAAGGCACTTTACTAAATAGCAATACTCCAAAGGAACGTAAATTAATAGGCAGGAAAAGTGAAAATACTTTCACCCTAACACAGCCTTTCCCTCTGCTCATCAGGGTTTCTCCTTTTCAAGGCTAAATGCTATATAATTCGCATATTACTGTTACATGATCATAATGCACAGAGCATACTGATTTGTATTTACAACTCTAGGTGCAATCTTTGAGCTTCCCCTGTGGTCTCACCACTTGGCTACAGCAAAGCAGAAATAACACTTGAAGAGCTCAGAAGGGCTGGATGGTGTTTCTGCAAAACTCCAGCATCACTCATGGGCTTTATGGGCACAAAGCACAAGACCATTGTACTTCATCAGTGTGATGAGCTGGCTCAGGGGAGCCTGACAAGAGACAGCAGTGACAGCAGCATAGACAGGACAGCTCAAGCACTGCCTCCTGACACTCCTGCTGCAAATGATCCAGGAAGCAGTATAGCTTTAAACTGATTTCTCAAATCAACACAGGCCAGACACCTGCAACTCCCCTGTTATAAAGGTAATAACAGCACACTGCCCTTGCTACAGAAAAGGATGAGGCACTTGGCTTCTCTTACAATTTTAAGTGAAGTTCTGGTAGCCACAGCAATGCCCTCACCCATCCTCTGTTTCAGGTTTCCTTCCACCAAGGTTACATGACTGAGGTCAACGCCTTCACTGATGGATGTCTTTGCAAACAGCAGCCAGGCAGCTTAGCAACAAATTTAGGCCACTCTGGAATGGATTAGTTGGCTGCAAACTCTTTATAGCTTATGATACCATTGGTTGTAAATGGCATTTTAAATATATTTTAGATCTGTTCCTAATTAACTCATGTTTTTTTCCTGTATGCACTTTCCTCTTCCCAGTAAAAGTTAAAATGAGTGCCAATTGTAATTGAAGGTGACAGACAATATATATAGTCAAAATCTGCTTCTGCTCTTCCATGCTCACACCACCTCACTAGACAATTTTGAGCTTTTTCCATAGCTGGACTTTGAAAATGCTTAGAAACATTTCTTTTCTTAAGTAGGGAAGAATGTAGATGTTTTTCTCCATTATAAAATATGGAGTAATTTATAAGCAAGCATTTCTTAAAAATCAGAGCTAAAACATCTGAGATTTTGGTGCTTTGCAATATACCACATGTACGTATGTGCTTGAAAATAGCAATTCTCATGCTAATTGGGTTCTGCATATTGGTTTATACTTTAGGTTGCCCTGTGTGGAGTCAGGAGGTGGGCTCAATTATCCTCATGGGTCCCTTCCAACTCAGGATGTTCCATGATTTTATGGAACTATGTACCTGGGCATTAAGTCGCTCACTTAGTTTCTAACCATTCACATACATGGCTGCTTAATAGCCAGTGGAGACTACAGAGTCCAGTGCCAATGCAGATCAAGAAATTTATTTTCAGAAACAATCAATAATTGATGAATTTTACTTTTAAAATGCTGGAAAATCCAAGAAATCATCATATTTCATAGAATGGCTTTCAGCTGCAAAAACTGGCTGTATTGCTGCTTCATGTCATTTTTGCCTTACAGTGGTTTAGATCCAGGTGAGTGTTTATCTGGATTTTCTATTGAGGATAATATGATCCTGAACAAACAAACAAACAAAAATGCAATAAAATTAAGTATACCTCAATATGTAATGGCAGAGGTTTGGGCAATGCTTTATCACTAGGACAAAAATGAAATTAAGAAAAAGATGTTTCCTTTTACCTGTCATCATTTATCAACTGAATTTACATATTCCTTGGTAGTTGTGTTTAAAGTTGGCACTACTGCTGAATGGTCCTTGAGCATTTGTGATCCAAATAAAGAGGAAAAATATGGGAGAGGCAAAAATGAACAGTAAAAGGATAAAGGTTTAATGAGAAAGAGTTGGATAAATGGTATCTCTAACCTAAGCCCATGTCTTCCAACTTTCTCCCAGCCTCTCTTGCATCACTCCCATTCTGGCTGGGAATGGATTTGCAGAGTCACCCAATTGTACCTTTGGTGACCAGTTGCATCCTACCAAAACCTGCCCTGCTCAGAAACAGCTTGAATTTAACCTCCCTGTTCTCAAACACCTCCATCCTCAAGTCCACGCATGAGAAAACACTTCGCATTTGCACAGCAATAAGCCATCTTTAATTGAAACACACACAAACAAGGCACACACATGAAAAAATAACAACCTGGGGGCTCCTTTGGTACAGGTACTGAAGTACACGACACTGACAATGCTGTACACTTATGAAGGAGGAAAACTTAAAAAGCAGCATCAGGCTGAGAATCCATGCTGAGATCTGCCTAACAGAGAGCAAGCAGCTGTGCCTGATCCAGCAGTAACTGGGTCATGAGTCCTTCTCTGATCCCTGCTATGTCTGGGGAATAACGAGCTTCCTTCAGCCTGAAGTTTATGATGACAGACCTCATTTGCTGGTCAGCAAGCAGGTGAATGAAACCAGAACTTCTCCCACTCCCAGCTCCTTTCTCACAAGAGAAACCCCTCTACAGCAGACCTATATCCAGATCCCTTTTACTTCCCCAACTAGAATAAAAGCACCATCTAGTAATCTTCAGAAAACTGTACACATGAAATAGCGAGCAGCAATCAAACAAAGCCTGAAAAGCCTTTAGCAGAGATTTTATAATGGGAAAGTGGTTCATCGAACAAAGAAAAAGGGTGCAAGAAAATCTTTAAAGGACTAAGAAAAGCAAAACCCTATCTCAGAATGAGGCGACAGAGTACTGACATGTCCAAAAAGCTGTTTGCAAAGTGACACAGGTCAGAGGGCAAAGGCATACAGTCCAGTTAGCAGCAAAGAGACAAACAGAGCCAGCACAATGGAACTGCTGGTCACACGCCTTCAGAAATGAACCCGCCACACAGGGAACCTCCTGACCTTAGGGAGCTGATAGGGATGGCAGGTAACAAACAGGGCAGACATCAGATAAGAAAAGATCTGCTTAAGTAGAGGTCACAGGCTATGATTTAGTGCTGAAAAACCTGCCATGTAATAAGGATAAGGCAAGCAATTAACAGAAGGTATTCATTTCTTAAAGGTCAGGCACTACAAGGGACTAATCAGAGAAAAGACTTGAGAGTGTCAGAGGGAAACTTAAACCATCTGCTGAATAGCTAGCTGTAAGATGGGAAAGTGAACAGTATAATGGGATGTATTGTGTTAAGGGAAGGCATCCTGCCTGCGATAGAAATGGTACTGTAACAAGAACTGCTCCCACAATACCCAGAATCCAAGCCGGGCACTTCATGAGAGAAAAATCTAAGCAGCAAAATGAGACAATAAATATCAGTTGGTTCCGCCAAAAATTGCATGCAGGGGAGGAATGAAACTACGATACAGATTTGACATTCAGGGGATCGTGTGAATGGTGCAAGAAAGATGACCGCCATTGCAAAGACACCAACATCATTTTCTGGTATTTCTTCTGGGAGTAAAGGAATGCATGGAGCAGGTTTTAGGGATGGAATTTTCTGTGTGGGCTGCTGATGCTACATGCACACAAAGAGAGAAGGAGATCACTAAATGTTAATTTATTATTGTTTTACATACAAAATTACCATTTAAGCTGTCTTAATCTACAGACATTTTGAGTGTTTAAATAGAAAATAACTACTATTAGCTAAGTAATTAGGTAGAATAAAAGGATCTTCTTTGCTTTCCTCTGTTCTGAAAAGTTACGCAGACACTGTTATGGTTCTGCGACCATCGGCTACCTTTCATACAAAATGATCAGATGATGATGTGGGTTGGGTGCCATTTAGACAAAAAGATTCAACCTCTCGTGTTTTAATTAGAATACAGAAATTTAACTTTGGGGGTGTCTCAAAGGCAAAAGCAATGAATGCACACAACACCCCCACTCCCCCTCCACCCCACTCACCCCACCACCCGACCCTTTCTCCCCCAGGAAAATTGGAAGATTTTGAGAATTATGAGGCCTAGGACTTGGACTAAGGAAAGATTCATGCACCTGAAATGCCACAGATATAAGTCTAAAGCTGCAAGGCTGACAACCTCCTTCTCACACCTGCGTTTCAGCACATCCAAAGGCAGAGCGAGCTGATTTTTCGTGTCTCATATCTCAGCCATGCACAGAGGACTGGAAGAAAGCGCCTTCCCTCCCTTTTCCATATGCAGTGGGTGGTAAAGCACCTATATGTGCCTGTTTGTAGCTTATATCCTTTGTGAGAGTGGGGGGTACTGAGTGCTTTACTCTGTGTCACCCCACAGATCTCAGAATCCTCCATTTTGAAGAGTTACCTTCCTTCTTTTCTAAGAATGCATGACTATATTGACCTTTCTGAATCCATGGCACATTTGTTGGAGGAAATCGGGGGAGACACATATCAGGCTGCCTTGCTGCAAGGCCCCCCCCGCAGCTCAGCCTGTCTCTGATGATGGCACCACCAGAACAGGCGTGCATAGCCAAACACATGCAGAAATCATTCTTTGCAGAAATAAATTGGCTATAGTTTCCAGATTAGGGCAATCTGGTGAGTTTAACCCCAGCAGATCCAACAGGGAGCTGCAGCTGCAAATTCCACTTACTCAAGGGCTCAAGTGTCGCGAGTCTAATCCCAGCCTTTGCATGGACAGCTCTGTTCATGTCCACGAAGGCGAGGCGAGACACTGCAATCAGGTTCAGAATCTGGACTCTGAATGCCAAGTGAAAAGCCCTGAACAAGAAACCTGCCCCGGAGGGCAGAGGGGATTTTAGACACATCCTCATCTTCAGCTCTCCACATCCCATGTGCACGCGCCCAATTCCCAGCAATTTAATCCTCGCATTTAGCCCACAGTGACCATGCCAGAAAACATTTTTTCTGCCTGCTTTCCAAATCCCATTCTCTATAAAGGGATGTAGCTGCAATGCAGCAGGTCAGATCCAAAGCCTACTTAAATACGTTCATTTTGGTTCATGATCACTGAGGAATTTGTCAACAACATGGAGTGCTGTTCTGAAAGTAAAACAGATAAAGGCAGTCATCATTGGAAATGTGATGCTGTTGGCCTTCACCCTGTTCTCAGTGAAGCTCACCAATAAAATTATTATTGATCTCAGTGGAAGATCAATACAGCTTTAATTAAATATGAAATAAACAGCAATAATTTCATCTCTGAATTCAGCCAGAGTCTTGATCTTAGCAATTTACTCATCACTACCAGAAAGTTCAGCCTTTCCCCGTTTGCCTAAGGTTGCGATTTCTCATCAGTAACATCTGAAACAAAATTATGTCCCTCAGCTCACTTTAATACCATGAAATAAACCAGAAGGATTGTTTTGCTTTCTTCGAATACATCTAAACTCATTTATATTCTTTACTGCTTAGTTCCACCATAAATAGCTCCAAAATTTTAAGAATCAATTTAAGAAACAACACTGGACTCTATGCCTGTTGCTGTTACGCAGCTCTGTGGCTGCCTGATAATCACTCCTACCACCTCCACCAGTTACTCAAGGCACACTCTTATCAGTTCCTTCATCTTTAGGGCCTTAACATACAGACAGCCATGACCCTAAATCAGAAACTGGCATTTTGGTGCTATTTCCACCTCCCAGGTCTTTAGCACTGACTGGGCTGCACCCCTGCTCAGCATCACTCTTCACACTGACATTTGCTCCATCTGTGTCATTGAATGGAGGAGGCAAACAAGCACATTCCCTGTCTTGGAAACAAGCAAATATTTGGAACTAGGGAAAAACTGTTTAGAAAGACTTTCCACAGCTAATTTCTCTTTCCATTCCCCGGTATAAACAGAATAATAGTGACAACACTGCCTGCTTGGTATAGCAACACCAAAAAGTGAAAGCAAGATAAACTAATGAGGAAAGCAATGGTTCATTTCACTAGCCAAGCCACAATCAATCACCCCCAATTGTTAATTGAATTATAATTTACTAATATTTTACTATATGAAATGGTGTTTCTAAAAGTATTACAAACAATAATTTAAAGACCTTTCCAAAGGTTTTCTTTCTTTTTTATGTTGCATTCTGCGGTCTATAAAAATGTCTAAACTCTCGAACTATAAAAATGAACTGCTTTTTATTTCCTCTGCTTAACTTGGCATTAAGAAGGCATCAACTCTTGTTTTATTGCAATCACAGAGTTACTTCAAATACAAATAGGAATTGATGTTATTGAAGTGCTGGTGCTAAAGTCACACTACCTTATACAGATGCAAATCAGTAAACATTGGTGAAGCTCCCACAGCATTTCTTCTTGGATTCAGTTACACCCATACAAATCTAACTGTGCTTCACCTGCATCAGATACATCAGCGTGTTGCCTCTTTTCACATTCAGACTACACAATTTCTGCAGTCAATTATCTTTCAACACCACATTCATAGAAGAAACGTGTTATATTCACACAAGCACAACCCTGGAGCGTACAGCCACTGTGCTACTTCTTACACAGCTCTGCAACTAACAGTTCTGCCATCGATGGATACATTTCTGAGCTATATATATACACACATCTTTTTGACCGAGTTTTGGGTTGCTTAATTTGTGAACTGCCAACTTATTCAGACAGCAAAAGAGTTTTATTTCAAATTGAGTACTTTATTCTGAAGCTTTATATTCACCTTTTGCATATAAAAGGAGAAGCAGCAATATCAACTGATAAAATTGTGTCTTATTTATAAAAATAAAGGAACTGCAGACCACTTCCCCAGGGAATGTACAGAAATGCAATTCAGTAAAGAACAGATGTAAATGCAATGCCAAATCCCATGTTAATCTCACTCCCGTGATTTCAATGGGTTTGAAACACAAAATTCATTGTGCCAAGGGAAACAGTGGGATATGTGTGGTCCAGGGGCAGGAAATGCCGGAGCCCACTAACCCCATCCAGCTTCTGCATCCAGGTCGCTTTTGCACAGAGACCTTAGTTTAGAGTAGATGAGAGAAACTGATGGTCAAGGTCTGGTCCCAGTGCTATGTCAGGGTGAGGGTGTGGTGAGCACAAACAGAAGATGCCACGGTCTTCACATCGCCTGTATTGTACTTAGTTCACTGGGAAAGAAGGAAAAACAGCAGGCTCAGGGGGACCTCATCACACATTGTCACACTATTTAAAGAGCAGCTACAAGAAGGATCAAGGCTCTTCCTTTTACAAGGAGCCACATGGAGAAAAGAAGGGACAAGGGGTATGAGTCGCAGTGGAAGAGATTTCATCTTGATGTAAGGAATACATTTCTCACAGTGAGAACAATCACGTCCTGCAACAATGTCCCCAGGAATATGGTACCCATTGTGCCTCTAGTCCCCGCGGCTAGAGGTTTTCAAGATGCATTGGAAAGTGTGCTAGATAATCTCATCTAGGCTCCATTTACCATGAAAGGCTAAACCAGGTGATCATTTGAGGTCCCCTGCAACCTGACTCTCCAAATGAAAGCAGCCCTGCATGATGAAAAATGTGATTCAGAAATTCATTGCTGTTCCTCAAGGGGGAAAACTGAAATACAGTTGGAGGAAAGCACCAAAGAGCACTTTTCAAGTCACAGCAAGAGAAAACAGAAGAAATTGTTTTAAGGTACCTTCTCAGTCTAAATTGGCTTTTAGTTTCATTGGGAGTGAACCTAGGAAGTCCTCACATTTCATGCAACAAATACAATTAAAATTGTAGCCAAGGCCCAGTGAACACCAGCTAGCTCTGCAAAAGCATTACAAAACCTTTATTTTCCTCTGTCTTAAGAGAAGCCTTCATCTCTGTGCTTAACACAGAAGAGCCTAGCAAGTCACTGTGACATGGAGGTTGGCAGCCCCACTGGGCAGATGTAGGTCTCTCCTCCTCGGCAAAAGGGGAAGGATACAGGGAGCTTCATCTGGCTGCAAGCTGCTCCAATTGTCAATAATCCTACCAATTCAAATGACCTACTAAGACCACAGTTACGTAGGATGCTACTCCTTGACCTATATGCTGCTGAAGTAAGAGTCAGTCTATTGGGCCATCACCAACACAGCTGTCCTGGTTCATGGACTCAGCTCATGACACTGCATGTTTTACTGCACCCCTTCCTGCTGCATGCATGGTCCTGAGGCTGTTTGTATTCATAGTTACTTCTCCTTAACTACTTCAAGCTTCCTTCTGCTTCCCCACAAGGATAACTGCTTATGTATGGTTTTGGTCACTGCTGTTCAGGCAGTTGGCAATATGTAGAAGCAGGATAAATTCTCCATAGACAAACCTGGGGGACCACGGGATGTGGGGATGCATCCCACACACAGCCAGCAAAGAGGATGGGTACCACTCCCCAGTAAGCACACCCACACACACCCCCCCACCAGATCCACACACAATTTAAGAAGACAGAACAGACTGCAACGACCAAGTGCTGGGCTCAGCCAGAGGACACAGCCCCAGCAGGCAACTTACTTGCAACCAGCCCTGTTTATCCCTAATTTCTCCCCATTTTCCCCACAAATGCTTCTCCCTGACCCAACTTGATGTTTCCTTTCCCCACCTTAGATCCTCTTCCTCGACCTCTTTCTTCTTCACACTTTCCTTCCACCAACCCTGGGGCTTCCCATGGAGACAGACGAGGCAAGTCTCCCTTACTGTTTTGCAGGACTGCAAGGAGCTATTTTTTCTCTTCCCCACTGCAGACCATTTACCAAAAGAGCATCAGGGCACAGTATGGCTCTTCTCTACCTAAGTATCACACAAATATTGTTTTTAATGAAAGAAAAGCCCAACTTCAGCTCAATTTGACACAAAGAAAGAGCAAGAGATCCATGCTACTGCAGCACATTTCCAGTGCCTATTTCAAAAACAGAATAAAAGCAAAGATAATTCTCCTCCTAGTCCAAAAAATTCATAAAGTAAATGGTGACTCAGTCAGTAAATACCCTTTCTATGGCATACCATTTCTCTCTATCATTTAGAGTGACAGCCCTGCTCTCACTGAATTAAAAAGGACAGTTCTGCTTTGTAATGAATGAAATCAACATTCACTCTAGTATGACTCAGTTTTCTGCACTGCCAAGCACTATCCGTATCTGTACTTCAGAACCTTTGGTTTTAACAGTGTTTCTGCAGGAACAAGCCTGAATTTCAAAAAGTTGCTTTGCTTTTTTGGGGTACTCTCTTAAAACACAGATGCGAAAGTAGCACTGAGCTGCCTAGGAAAAACACAGTCTAATGAAGTTAATCTGATCAAGCTGGAAGAAGTGACCATCAATTTAATATTCAAGGCATGATATGCAACTCTGTGAAAAGACCAATGAGGACCTGAGGTTATGAAAAATTATAGAATGTGATTGAATTATCTCAGTAATACCATTTCTTACGTAAGAGCTAGAAAAATGACACAGTAATGGCTAACACATTAAGTAAGCAAAGAACTAGGAACAATTCCTTAATGTGATCCAATCTTTACATTTGTAATGATTTTAGCTACAACTGGGGGCTGTGCAAAATGAGACATCTTCAGGAATCATCTTTGCTTTTTAACCAATTTGCTTACACAAGCCTGTGAGAGGTTAGGTACCAAATGCATAAGGCTCTAAAGTAGCTACTGTGACTTGCAGAAACCCTTAATTTGACTTGGCTTCCGGACCCACTCATTCTCACAACATTATTCATACTGTCAATCATAAATCAGTACCATCTCTTTAAGCTAGTCTACTAGTAATACTTTCCTGTATCATTAAGCAAGACAATTAAGTGCTATCTCAATTTCAGTCTCTCTTCTAACATTGAGCTGAAAAAGTTGAAAAGTGTGGTCTGAATTTCAGTCTGGAAGATGGGAATGACAAGCACTTACGCCCCAAGCTACACAGCTTGATGACCCCCATCATGTCACAGTTTCACTGTCTGACACCATGCTGACAACCCAAGGCAAAGAGGTTTTAACACCATACATTGCATGACTGATTTCATAATGACAATGCTTTTAGACAGCTTTACATTTCCAAAGGACTGTGAGGAAGACTAACATGGCATCTTTTCCAACTGCAGTTGTAATCATCAAAAGAACAAGTTTTCACTTTTTTGACTCTACGAAAACATGAGTTTCATACAAATACAGAGATTGGGTAAAACTTCAGCCTCCCCCTGTTTGCTAGGGTGGGAGTCATCTCGCCTAACTCCAAGCATCCACATATTAGGCAAGTAGTTAAAATAGGTTTCCGTTATCATAAAAGAGACAGGAACTTCCCACCATGAAGTCCAGCACTGCCACTGTAGGCTGACACAAAACTGGAAGTACCTTCTTCCCACTCAGCGTTGGACTAGCTCAGGCTATACACTTAATGTTGAGATAGCAAAAGTCAGGTGAGACAAATCCAAACTTAAGCACATAACTGCTCACTGTTTCCTGTGCTTGCTTAAAATTCTTGTTAGGATTATGAGTTTCTTTACTTCCTATGCAAACCATGTCTGAATCTCCTAGATCCCACTGTCACTCTGCTGTCAGCTCTCTGGTTCCTCCTCATCAATGCTTCTTGTGATTCCAGAGTGGGAGCCCTGTAAACATGTGAAAATCTCATCCTTCATTAGGAACAGAAAAATACAGGTTTCTAACACCCCATGTCAAATTACTTGAAAATTGCGTTTAATCATTTTAAACAAATACGGGTTTGGGAAGCCAGATATTCTAACAATTTGGGGAGGCTGAGAACACTTCAGTGTCAGCTGTCAATCCATGACTTCAGCAATACACTGCACCATTTTCTTCCTTTCTGTGCTATTTTCCCCCTTTGAGTATCTTTACATAATTATGAGCTTTTAATTGCGAATTACAACAATTATTCTATATTTTGTCTTTTTCTAGCCTCTTTCTTTGATTTTCCTCTGCAGACATGAATCCATTAACAGTCTTCCATATTTTGGATGTTCATGCTAATCAAGTGTATACCAATATGAACATAAACAAAGAATGAAAAAAATACTAGTGAAGTATTTCAGCTGCATTGAAGTCACCTGAAATACTTCTATGTATAGAGTCAAAGACCTTCATAGACATTTACCTTGTTGGGTTTGGCAGATAACACCACAAAAGGATCATAATTACTCTGTATGTCTGCAGATGCCAGCTTTTGCTTCCTGAAATGCCAACAGCAATGCAAGTTTAATCAGAAGAAAGTAATACCCAAACAAAATCACTTAGCAAGCACATTGTGTATGAAACAATTTGCAACTGTACTTTATTCAAAGCAAAGATATTATATAAAAGGGTTTAAGCTTGCTCTTGGGCAAGAATCAACATTATGTGGCATTGTATAATAAAAATGAAACATCTTTAATCTCTAAGGTTTTAAAATTAGGCAAGTTTCTTTCTAAGTAAGTGCTCCCACCATGTTACAAACTCTTATTTCCAGATTCTGATTATACAAGTACAGGATATAACCAAATATTAAATAAACATGCAAACTGAGTCTGCAATGTAGACTAGCATATCAAAACTTTACAGAATAAGTGAAAAAGAAGAAAAAGAAACCCACCTCTTTTAGAGGAAGGTTTATAAAACAATAGAAAACTTCTGCATATTAACACCTGGGAACTGCTGGCAAACACAGGTACTGTCCTGAGAACAGAGAAGAAGGACCGGCGAAAGGCAAAACCCACTGATTACTAATCCCAACAGGAACAGCAGAGTCACAGGCTCTCTGAAGTGGAGAAACAGCTGAAAAGGGTGTTTCTGAATCAGGAGATTGCCCCCTGGGTTTTTGCCCTTCTATTCATAACAAAACTGGCCTTTCTTCATGTCCTTGAGAAAACGTAACTTGGCAAGGAATACCAGCATTTGTTGTCAATTCTTCCTCTTAACCAATATAATTAAAAGTGCCCAAATGCTAGCTAATCATTTGTGAAAAAGGAGCAATACTGTGTCATTCTGTGATTACCGTTATCTAAAAAGCTAAGATTTTTTGATAATATATTCTTTGGTCAAGATGGTGTCATGGAGGTTTTCTATACAGATAATATTATCTTTATTAATAAATACACCACTAATACAGTGCCATTCAGTATGGCAGTTGAGAAAGCAGCATAATCCCTGCACCTCTAGTTCAAGAGCATTTTCTGCTGTGCTTTACAATTTGCTTCTTTTAAGCCTTCATTTCACTTTCTTTCAAATTGCAGGTCAAATCCATCACCTAACTCATGCCATCAGACCAAATACTAGCAGCCTGCTAGCACAGTTGTACCTATATAAATGTAATCAACACTTACTTATGAATTGATTAGGCCAATTCCAGTTGTGAGTTCCACTTACCAGCAGGGAAGGGTACAGTAAAATTGCTGTAAATCATCCCTTTGTCCCCCAGATAGGCAGCCTATGTTCCCAGCACTATAGCACTGCAGCAGCTGTCCCCAAGGACCCACCAGCAGACTTGACAGATTTTCTACTTCCATATTTGTCTGTTAATAATTATCAGAAATTAGGAAAAGACAGAAAATAAACTAATTATGATCAATCTGAAAGTTACTGAGACAGAGGTGTTCATTCATTCTGCTTGTTCCCTTTTCAATCAGCGAGATTACATCTGTATACAGATAGAATTATAACAAGTGTGTTAAAGTATATTCTGCTCATACAGCAAGATTCAATTATTTTACTTTAAGCACGGATTCAAAACCTTTCAAATATACCCAGACCTACTCAAAGGCTTTAATGCTTGTAGGTTAATTCTAAATGCTGGTATGTATCAATCATTTATTGGTTATATGACAAAGTATGGACATAATTAGAAAATGTAGCTTTTAAATCTTGAAATTGCTCTAATCGTAAAAAAGCGCCTTTTCTTCAACACCTTTTACAATCATTTTACAGACAGTTTTATAATAATGAGATAATACCTCTTCTATTTAGGAATTCACTGTATATTTTACATGCAGTCCACAAGAAAATAACGGTCCCAAGATTCAACTTTAAATCAAGACACTATCTTAAAACTGTCCTAATTGTAGTAACAACGTATCAAATTAAAAATGAGAAGCTAAGTACTCTACTTGGCAGAAAATCTACAGAATATTGGAAATGCATTGTCTTTATTCTCAGGTCAGCTGTACAAGAGATTAGGTCTTTCAATTATCTGTCACAGAATGGGAAATAGAAGTCTTGAATCCATTCAGCTGTTCAGTTTATGACCTAGAGAATTAAATCTGACCCCTCACAAAGTACATTTAAGCATCACGCACACCCTGAGACATAGCTATGGTTTTAAAACAGCCACATAACTCACAGCTGGTATATTGCTATGCTACAGAATAACTGAGTTTGCACTGAAAATGTGCATGTGTCTGTATGTTTTGGAAGTGCTGCATCTGAGTCCCAGAATCACTGCATTGCTCTCCTGCTCTAGCTTTAAGCACAATTTTAATCATGCCACAGTCAAGTTTAGCACTCTCACATGCTATATTTAGAGCCACAGAATAATTTAGGTTGGAAGGCACCTCTGGAGGTCATCCAGTCCAGCCTCCTGCTCAGCGTGGATCCAACTAGATCAGGTTGCTCAGGGCCTTGGCACAGCCATATCTGAAAATCTGCAAGGATGGAAGGCTACCACTTCCCTGGACAGCCTGCTCCAGTGCTTTACCACATTCTTGTAAATTTTGTTTCCCCTTATCTAATCAGAACTTGTGGTGTCACAAGCAGTCATGGTGTTGACTTTGGATCTCTGAGTCTGGGTCCATCTTCTCTATAGCCCACCAGTAAGGATACAAAGACAGTGATTTTCTCCCTCAGTCTCCTGAAGGAGCCTGGCTCCCACAGTCCCTCTTGATACGCTAAGCCTGTGACCATCCAGGCAGCCTGCCCGTGGACCTGCTCCACTTCATCCCAGTAAACCAGACCTTCTGTCTAACATCCCTCTCTAACATGAACATCATCACAAGTGAGTGAGGGTATGCATTTTAAAGTAGGGTCATTGTGATTAGCCTTCTAAACTCATATTTAGCATCTATAAAAAGTGAAATTGTGTTCAGTGCAGCTGAGCACCTTTAACTCAAAGCATGTTTACCCATTCAAGTGCTTCTACAAGGCCACCTTCATCGTATGACATACCATATGCAATAAAGCAAATCTTTTCTCTCTGGATCTGCCATAAGGAACTTGGGATATCCTGGAAGGGGACGGACAACATTTCTTATCTGAACATGCAGCTTTAGACCACTGGATTCTAACAGAATAGAAGCTAATTTTAGGCATGTTCATGTATAAAAATATGAATTACTTTTTTCAGATATAAATGTCAGAATAGATTTCTTGTCCCATAGTGCTGTCAATCACAATGAGTGTGCAGATTTGCAGCAGTCTGGCCTGAGGACCGACCCTGAGAATTCAGAAGGAATTTCATTACAATCCTACAAACCAAGTATTAGACATACAATGACCTAAGTCACAGTGGAAGGGAGAAGCCACACTGTCTTTTTAAATCTAGCCATACACCAAACACACAAAGAAACCAAGTGGATTTACAAAGTTACATATTCAACACTGTAATTTGCTTTAGAAGTAGAGATTTTGTTGTGACAGTAAATACCAATCCCACTTAACCACATATCTCACAGGCCACAGGTGCTACTGCACAGGTATCCCATTTCCAGCCTCTACACCCTGCACAGATTCCTCACAATTTGAAGAACAGGCAGTGTGATTAACGCCACTAATCCGGCTGCATTCTGGATTTTTGCTGACTCTTTGACATGGGGGCTCTGGGAGTTTTTATTTCAATATCAGAAGTATTGTTAAGTCTCACAATTTCATCACAGCCTTGAAATACTTGATGGTTTAAATTAAGTACCAGTGCTGGAAGATAAGTGAACATGCAGCAATCTGTTCCTTGTTTCTTTTCTTATTTCAATTCTGTTCTAGCTCTCAGTTGCAGAAAGAGTTTAAAGGCTTTTAATATTCTAAAAGGTTTCTTCATCCCTCTCCTACAAGAACAACATAAATTCCAAATAGTTTAAAAGAGGATCCACCTTGTATCCTTGTTTATGACTATAGAAGTTACTGCTTGTGATTTCTCCTTTTTCTTGTGTGTGTACATGGCCTAATTGACAGATCTCAGGGATATGCATAAGGATTTTGCTTCTGCTTGCACACTATCTGGTAAAATGATATTTTTAAACAGTGGTTTTGGGTTCTTTTTAAATAGCATAATATCACCTAAAGTCCTAGAGATACACTACAATACTATGCGGCAAGAATGCAAATGACACAAGTTTTGTTGCAAAGCCACCTTCCCAGGATGCCGGGAAGAGCAGATAAAGTAAGCAGGGCAGTTCCACTCACCGATGTAATCCCAATGACATGGAAAAATATTAAGGAAAAAAATAAGAATCCCATAGCAAGTGATATTCCCCTTGGAAGCACCAGAAATGGTGCCTTCATTCCACTGATTTTACCACTGTTGTGGTGGAAATAGGACAGTGGTGGCAATGCCTGCAGCTAGCATCTCCTACCAAACCAAGGCAGGGGCCCAAAGCATGTCACCAATGTGACTGGTACCAAGGGACCCAAAACTGGCCTCCAGCCCTCCACCACTTGTAGCAAATCCTGACCTGCTGGATCCATCCATGAATCTTTTGCCATAATACTTAACTTTCTAGCCTGTAGGCAACTGACAGAGCAGATGTCACTAGAATGACTTAATGCATTAAGCTGCTATATGTTTAATTCTGATGCGGAAAATGTGTCACACTAAATAGTTTAGTATGTTAAGGTACCACTGCAGCAACCTACAGCAGTCTACTATAACTTCATTCTAGACATGTTTGCTTATTGATTTCATTTAAAATCATAACTAAAACCTGTTTCCTTGCTTTCTACCTACATTTAAGTGTACCCTTAATTTCACCTTTAGTTTTTTCAAGCTGAATGAACAGAACTATTTTCTCAAATACTTTAATGGCCTAGTACAGTCTACCTACAATTCCTTTGCATTAAAGGACATAAACAAGATGTGACCTTCCAGAATTAGTTGTTCTGATAATAATTTACAGCACATTAGCTCATATATGAGGGGGCTCTGAGGGGTTCAACCTTAAGGAATAACATAGAATCATAGAATGGTTTGGGTTGGAAAGAACCTTAAGATCATCCAGTTCCAATCCCCCTGCTAAGGGCAGGGACACCTCACACTAGACCATGTCACCCAAGGCTCTGTCCAACCTGGCTGAAACTTGACCAAAGCTATACTTGGAATTGGTCTCTGAACAATATTATCAGTAAAAGTCTCTGAAATCTAAAATAGTCTTATTTGAATCAAACTTTTACCTAAAAAATTCTTCAAATTTTCAATTCTAATTAAGGGGCAGCTTTTAATAACTGCAGCTTGAAGCTTATTTCTTATATTAGTAGGTAGTTCCTTATGCTTCAATGGGACTATACATAGGACAGAGTGTATCTGGCCTTGAATTTGAAAACTGTTCATCTGAAAAACACGCTAGGAATCAATTTTAGAATTAATTTTAAACCATTGCGATGAGTGCTGCAAATGAGGTATTCCAAGCTGGAACCATGAATAACGTCCATTTCAATCTGAAGGCACAGTATAATGCCTGCTAAATTTAACTCTTGCAGATTTGCATCAGATGTTGTGGAGCCTTATTAGCTTGACGCACTGCAAGCATGTATGCGTAAAATTAATCCTCTTGCATGCAGCTGCACTCCTTTGATAACTCAGCATCCTTAGTGTTATTATATCTGGTTTCTTGAGACTGTCTGGGCACACATGAGACGAATTTAATGTGCCAGTGTCTTACCCTGATGCTCTGCCATGGCACATTTTGACAGGCATTCCCTATGCGAGCTGTAGGCTTCAGGGCTGGCTGCTGTTTCATCAGTGGCTTCATGTCAACAGCTCTGAAAAGAACCCACTAGAATTTCTTAAAATAAACTATAATATATTAATTTTGAAGTACATGTTTTGAAATCTAGCTTCTGAAACATACACTTCTGTGGTTTGAAGCCCAGTTAAAGCCAATTATTGTATGATATTGAAGACTTCCTGCAAAGAAATACCTTTTTGCATTTTTCTTTACACCAGGCCCATTCAACTTGATGGCGGTCAGAACAGAACAGCCCCTCTCACTACCAAGACTGCAATGTCCATAGACCATATGCACAACAAGCGCAGGCGCAACCCATTTTTAGCCACCTTTGGAATAAAGGCTAAAAGTTGGAAAAAGGCTTCAAACAACACAGAAGCTGAAATGGGTTTGATTTAGCAATGCAGTTCCTCATAACCAAGCTGTGCCAGAGCTGTGCTGGTCTCTGGTGGCCACCCCAAGTGGGAATGGTTCTCATCATGAAGATGTTCTTTCCCCTAAGTATTAAATTATACCAATGGTTACACTCTTCTGGAATGATGAAATGATCAAAACCTGTCCCTGTGCATGGCAGGGGTTTGGAATTAGATGGTCTTCAGGGTCAACCCTAACCATTCAATGAATCTATGAATACAGGAACTTGATACTTCTCTACAGAGAGCATTAGGGGTCAATCAGTCTGCTGCACTTCAGTCAGATTTTTTCTTAAGATGCACTTGGTTGTTTCAATGTCTTTTGAACAGAGGTGCTATGTGTGGTTTGGAGTCGGTCCACTTTAGACAAATGTACCCAGCAAACAAATTTGACTCAGCACAAGGCCTCAGGACTGAAATAATCTTCACCCCAATAACTAAGCTTTCAGCTCACCAGGGGATACAAAAGCTGATGTGTTATGGGTCTAATATGGAAAGGATCACAAATATTTTCCGAATTACCTACTGGATTCACGTGATTGTGACTGATGAAAGCTGCAGAAATAGAGAAACTGGAAAGTTACCTCCTTCCCTGTTTAACTACCCAGCTGGCAAGGGGAGATGGGCAAGCAGAGAGAAGAGCAGGGGCTTTTACATCTTTCTGCACATATTTGTAACACTGGCCTTTGGGGAAACATTAACATAAGCCCGCCTCTAGAGGAAGGAGCTGCATGTGATCTCTTTGCCATGTTATGTCGCCTTCAAAGAGCTTTAAACAACTGGCAAGTGACAGTGGCAGCTGCTGGCAAGGGTCTGCAGGGACAGGCGCCACTGTGGGCTGCACAGATTCCTTGGCAGGGCTGCACGCTCACAGCTCTGCTGCCAGTACATGCAGCCTCTTCCTATCACGTAAAACTAAAACCCCAACCTTTTCCAGCGTTGGGTTCTTACGGAATTATTATGTGTGCATTTCACACGTGCAGTCTTATCTGGGGGGTGACATCAGTTCCAATCCTGATTTCTTTTTGGAATGAAATCTTCTCATGGATATGATCCAGAAACAAACAGCAAGGAGGGGGGAGTATCCAGGCTGCCTGAAGCATGGAGTTAACAGCAGGAAACTGCCTTTGTTGCAGTTGGCTTTTACACGCCCAACTCTTCCCTCCCTTCTTCATTCAACAAGCTAAGGACCAGATATTATTTTTCAAAACTTAGTGGAAAATGGCAAACAAATTAAGCTTTCATTTTCCTTTCCTATTTCTGTAGACAAAAGAACATGGCCACTCTTGCCAAGGCCAAAAATAACCCAAAATGCATTAAGCCTTATACACATGAAATCGCTGTGACCTAATGGATGCAACATTTGATTCACGCTTTCATATTCCAGCTTCTTTTTCTTCTTGACTAATCCTGCCAAAGTCACAAATCTTTTCTCAGTTCTCTAGTGTGTACAACCACATTCCCTTCTCTGTGAGAGCTTTGCAGTCAATTGACCAAGAGTGCTGTTAAAAAGCTACATATCTTTATTCAAACATGCAGTACCAAGAGTACCATAGTGAAATTTTGCCAAAGAGAAATCCTGACATTAGAGAACATAAACGTAGAGTCATGCATCCTACCAAAAAAGGAAGGAGTTCCTGCAGAACACGGCAGAATTTTCCTAAAGAGATGATGTTATCTTTCAGCTTGGGACTAAAAATAGTATAGTTGTTTATACATCCAAACAGTACACAAAGCTGGAGAAAGTATCTCCTTCCAAGAGTTTACAAACAACAGCCAGATGAAATACAGGGAATGTAACAGCAATTACCCCATTCGTTATATTTTTTGTATTTAAAAGAGTTTTCCAATTTTTTATTGCAATAATTTCTTCACGCTGTAAAACTGTAGGATTCCTAAAGCATGCAACAAAAACTCTTAACTACATTGACAAAAAGTCTCTAACACTGACAGAGAGATGCAATGGTCATCTCCAAAGCGTCAGAAAAGACTTCTGCCTAGAGACAAAAATGAGTGAAACACATAGGGTGCCTTGTTTACAGGTCAGTACAACAGCTCTCCTGGATGCGTACCTCTATGTCCATCCTGAGTCCTCCCTCCCTCCCACTCAAGTGCTATACATAGCTGTCAAGCTGAAATGCCAAAGAGCCTGTGACCAATATAGGTTCTTTGGTAACCATTAATTCTTCACAGTACCATAATATCAATGCAGTGGAAATTCTTTCCATATAATATTTTTTTCCAAAGCACAACTACCATAATTTCCCTAGGAAGTTCATGGGGGGCTGTCTGTTAAACTTCAGCCCTTTGCTTTCCTGCACGAGTCATGACCTGCCATCCAGACCCACAGTACGGAGCCACAAAGCAGGCTAAGAGTAGGAAGCCTGCTCTAACACACCAAGGTTTGCTATTTACCCACTGCTAAATTCTCTGTAACCAACACTGGACGCACAACTCCTTAAAACACATTCACCATTCACCGGTTCACTTATGAAAAATAGGTTCAATTAGAGAAAATAAAAAACAATTTTAATTAAAGGAATATATATAAACCACTACAGCATTTTCTAAGCAGCAAAGTGATTACTACAGAAATTGACTAACAGGAGAAGTGATAGGTTCATTATAGAATCATAGAATGGTCTGGGTTGGAAAGGAACTTAAGATCACCTATTTGCAACCCCCTGCCATGGGCAGGGACACCTTCCACTGTATCATGTTGCTCAAGGTCCTGTCCAACCTGGCCTTGAACTGCCAGGGTTGGGGCATCCACAACTTCCTTGAGCAACTTACTCCAGTGCCTCACCATCCTCACAGTAATGAATTATCTTTAATTGTCTTGAGGGAAGAGAGCTCTGGTTTTGCAAACAACTCAGTATTGGGACACATGAGTGAAAACAACCAGTTATACAGGGAAGTGGTAGAAGATTAAGTTGAGCAACTGAATTTGACCCATAACCTAGATAATGTCATAAAAATAGTTTAGATAAATAACTAGAATTAAAGATGAATTTCAGAACTGAAACTAGTGAGCTTTTTGTTGCCCACATTGCAGTTTATAGTGAAAGTTTCCATCACCCTATTAAATACATAATTAACTGACCTTAGGAAACACATGTATGAGATCAGAATTACCAAGACTGAAGCTGAGACTACCTCCAATATATAGCATTCTTGTATATTTCAAAAATATTCAGTACCTTCACATTGAGAAAGGCTCCAAGAAGCTGCCTTTTTCTATTTCGTAACAGGACAGGTAAATCAAGAAAGTATCCAACCAACATTATGGCAGTTCCTGACAGCTCTAGCTTAACAGCCAGGCTGCTTCTGCCAACTTAAATTTGCAGCTTGTGCTCTTTGCTGCTTTCTAAAATAGGCATAACTATGGCACGCTTCTACATCTATGTAGATCCTTATGTGCTTCAGAGACAAGATGCAGAAAGCCCAGCCGAGTATTGCTTCAGAGCTGGCAGCATCACCCTAATGTCAGCCTCATTTTCTTTACAGGACACTGGCCATATTATTCCCACAGAAAATCAACCCTGACCTTGGAAAAAAAGTTCAGACATATCATAAGCTAAAATTAGAGAGCTATGAAAATTAATGTGAAATGGGTGCCCATCACTTCAGCAGGTTTCCTGAAAATGCAGCGTATCACTTAAATCCAGAGAGATTATTTAACCCCAAGTTTAGAAAAACAGGAGTTAAGGGTCCTTAGCACAACCTAGGTTTTATTCTTAGGTCAAATCCAATTAATAATACAGACACAATCAAATCTATAGCAGTCTAGCTGGGAAGCTCTTATTAAGCTATTAGGCTCTACTAAGATACAAGTAGAAGTTTATTGTAAGGCTGGCTTCCTGCAGACAATGAAATTCAGGCCACACAACTAAAAATGAGCTAAAATTCAGCTTCTGAGGTGATGCATCACTTAGTACCACCTTGGGAAACATTCAAAACCAAGACAGTCACCATTAGCCACTGTTACCATTAGTTTCCAGGTCAGGACAGTGGGTACAGCTGGGCACAGGCTACTGAGCCACACAGACCTTTATTCTGAGCTGGTATAGACAGTGTTATGATCTGAAATAATGACAATTTACGTGCCGTACAGCAAACTGAAACATGAAGGAGAGAAGCCTTAAAGAAGATGCTAGAAAAGCTTTGGTGTTCTCACAGCCAACAAGACATTAAGACAGCCTCTGAGATGCTTGTTATCTTAGTTGGGTACCATGAAAAGCTGTGGCTAGAACAAAGATGTTAAAATGTTAACATCTAATTCTGTACTAAGGACATAAATAAATGTCCTGGTTTCAGAGTGACAAAACATTCTGCAGGTCACAGTGATTTCACCCGTGGGTGATGGATGCTTAGCACTTCTCAAAGCCCCAATGAGAATGAAGAAGCCAGATGTTCACACCAAACTTGAGTCAAGGCAGGGCTCTGCAGCTGCTTATGGATAACCCACAGAAGTCTGCGTCTTTAGGCAACTGTTCAGCAGATCTGTGGTGTATAAATCCTGTTTATCCACAGAGCCTGATGCAGGAGAGCTTACAAATGTTCATACATGAAGCTGACACTAGTTTTTTCCCAATTTTTGAGCTATCATAACAAGGCCAGGAAGAATGGTTGGTGAATGGCCTCACAAAACAACCAAGATTAATTGCAGCTCAACAGAAGCTCTTCTTAAGGACAGCTTTGGCTACTCACAGAAAAGTTCAGACCAGATGACCAGAAGTCCAGCTCACGGCAGGCGGTCGAAGACCACAACTCAACTCTCCTTGGCCTTATATTCTCCAGATGGAACAAAAAGAGACCTCTCTTTACACAACACACTCAAGTGATGCACACAGCAGCTCCTCTCACCATGCTCGCTGCATGAACCCTGGTAGGATTTGGGGCTGGACTCTGTTGACAAAGTGGGTGGAAAGGCTATACTCAAATGTACACTATTAGTCATGAAGACATTCAAGACAGCACACAAACCAACACTGCTCTCTCATCATCAGTATTTACCTTCCACCTGCACACAGGCACACTTTTGTCGCTGCTCCAAAGCAGGGTTTCATTTAGTCTGAGCAGGGCAGGAGATGCTGAGCACACAGAGGCTCAGACCATGAGCAGTAACCCTACAATTGGCACTCTCTGAGCCTGACTTACAGCCAGGTTAACAGACAGCAGAACAGAGAGCATATGTGCAAGTCACAGGGGTGAGGTGTTGGAGTCACTGCCAGACACTCGCTACAACTCGCAGTACATACGCAGCCCCAGCTGTTCCTGATTGCTTTGTTTCCCAGTTACGGGATTTGGCTGCAAACCTTTTTCCATTCCTGTCTTCCTATCATCAAGGGTAACAGTGGCAACAAGGCCCGCTTACATGGTTCCCTTTGGTCTCTGTGCCCGACACAATGCAACCTTAAAAACTAGATCTTCTGTATCTGTGCTGCATCTAAAATTGTATCCAAGTGGCTTCTTTAATGCTGCCGGCACTGCAAAGCCAAAAGAAACACCAATGCAAACCCTTCAAGGCTCCACAAAGCTGAACTTGTCAGCTGAACTATACCAAAAATCCTCAGTAGTCTGTTACAACATAAAGAACAGAAATACCTGTTTCACTTGCAGGTCCCAGGTAAGTCTGCAATACTGAGAACACGAGGAAGAAAAGAAAGGTAAAGGATTTGTAAACAGAGCAAAGTAAATGAAAGTAACCAAGATTAAAATAAAAAGGAAACAGTAAAGAATATTCCTCATGAATTCTACAGCATTGGCATAATTTTAAACGGCAATACTTGCAGCAATCTGTGATTTATAAATGCACATCAATAAACTCCCTTGACAGAGGTAAAAACAAGTCAAGAAAAAAAAACAAAGTGGTTTGTGAACTCTCCAAACTAATCACTGCATATAAAGCTGCCTATTCATTTAGTCCTACTTAGTGTTCCTCAACAGAGGAGATGCCAGTATATATTTAGACATCAACTAATAAACCGCCTTATGTATTATTCTGAAATTCCTTGCTATACATGAAACCTCAAGTCCCCTTTGCGGAGAAGGAGGTATACGACCTATTTTCTAAAGTGACAAAAGCTGTTGCATGACACTTTTGAGCAGAACAGGTTCTGTGGCTTCTTCTTCATATGATATGGATCAAACCAACTCCTACTTCACCAAGGATTTCACAATACGAACAATGTCACAGGGATTCAATTTCACTTTGTCATCTTCTGAAACAGACTTAAACAGGGGAAGTTCAGGTTAGATACAAGGAAGAAGTTCTTTACCGTGAGGGTGGTGAGGCACTGGAGCAGGCTGCCCAGAAAAGTGGTAAATGCTCCATCCCTGGCAGTTTTCAAAGCCAGGCTGGACAGAGCCTTAAGTGACATGTTCTAGTGTGAGGCGTCCCTGCCCATGGCAGGGGGGTTGGAACTAGATGATCCTAAGGTCCTTTCCATCCCAAACCACTATATGATTCTATGAACACAACTGTATGCTTAGTGCTCCACATTTATACTATATTCAGTTATTTCCCTCAATAAACCAGTACTAGAGAGTGTCCCATGAAATGACAAGAGCAATTTGAAAGCTTCCAAGCAACTGGCCACTGCATTTGAGAGTAGCTACTATACACTAACAACTGACATATCACACTAGCAAAAAGAAATAAATCTGTGTTGTAAGAACATAAAAGTCTCTTTAAATATCAGTAGTGATTTCTTACAATTGAGGATTGCTTATTTTTTATGGCCAACTGCATTTCGACTTTGTTTTCCTTCAGCTACAGATCAAGCAACTTGTCCTACAGAGGCAGGAGAATCTCCAAAAAAAAAATAGTTATTGATCAATTTGACTAATGCCACTAGAAGAATTACTTGCTTTTACAGAGAAGGGGATTAAAAATGGTTCCTAAAGCCAGCAGAAAATATTCACTGAATGGAGTTTATATTCCTCTCACACGCCTTTTCCAAAATGGAAAAATAAATACTCGTGCTCCATGCAAAACAATGCTCTGTCTAGATTTCAGACCATGAATATCAACTAATAAGCTGTGAAAAAAAACATCCCAACATTTCAGATGACAGCAGTTAAGGACCTTGACACATAGCTAATGGATCTCGACACGGGGAATAATCTAAATTCAGAAATATTTTCGTTAAGGTTATATTTAAGGATGCAGACAGTGAGCCAGCAAATTGTCCAATAATCTCAAGGGCCCATCCACTGCCCTGCACCTGACACCAGGCTTGTGCAGAGACACAGCTCTGCTGGCGCTCATCCAGGCACTTCCACAGCTCTGCTCTGAAAAGCCCCAAGCAGCACAGCCCATTTCTGCACAAATATGCTTAATTCATTATTGTGAGTGCTGGATGCTTGGTTTGAGAGCCCAAGGTCCAAAGGTGAGTTAATAGCACTAGCAATCTGCTAGCAGGACTGGAAAATGCAGCGGTGAGCGTAAAAGTTAACAACAGCCAAGAGAGATGTGATTCCATTGCTAAAAGCCTGAATTTGCGTAGTGTGGAGTGGGGATGATTCATCAAATTAGGCAAAACTAAAATCAGAGTTTCCTCACTTCTCCTTGAACATTGAACAGCCCATTGCATAGAAGGCAGTAAGAAAGAGAAAAGTTAGCCTCAATAGCCATGCTTTGAATAATACTTCAATTTTTTGTATATTTCTTAGCCCTCTATGTTTTTATGACAAAGTTGGTTACTGGGTGTTAAGTACATAACTTCCTGAGAAGCAAAACATGAGAGTACACTGACTTGAACATTGTATTGCAACAGCAGTCAGATGCGAAAAGACACCAGCCACAGAAGATGCTTGTTACTGTACAGATGCTGCACTGCAAACAGGCAAGCTGGCAAGAAATAGACCTTGCTCAGAAAACCAAATGTCTGTTCTGTTTTATTAAAGCAGAACCAGCTACCTATCCAGGCATTTGCTGCAATGCTGGGGCAGCACATGAAGGCCTGTGGCAGTCAGGACGTCCTGCAGTCCAGAGTTACCAGCTGATGTACCACCACCTATTTCTTCTGACCTATTCATCCTCTCGTAACTGTGCTATACATTTTTACAATCCAAGAACATGATGCCATATAACAGATGTCATACATTGAGTTATAATCCTTTTCTACAGAGCTGTAAAGAAGAATCTTCAATCAAAAACTCTTAAATAATCCTAAAATATGGCTTCCTATTTTTATACAATCTAACAAATCATACACAGTCTATGCAATTCAACTTCAGAGGAAGAAAAACCATCAAGAAATATGTGTCATTACTCATTTTTTCAGGGAAACATGGCTAAAAAGGCAATGAAATGAAGTAGTTTTACTTCTGTTTAATTACAAAACCTGGAGGATTGCACGCTGGAATCTGCGCATGTTCATTAGCTGGAGAATTCCAAAACAAGTTGAGCCCTTTCTACTCCTATCTAATAATTCAATGCTCTCTTCTTCTGGCGTTCAATATGAATGGCTGAACGTAAAACACTGTATCTAACTGAATATATACTACAGTCTGAAACAGTCTTACTATTGTCTCCAGAGATGATTTCTATCAGCATAACTATATGTGAACACTGAAAAGGAATTAAGTAGCTTCCAAGCAAAGCAGGACTCTGTGTGACCAGCCAGCATAACCTCTTTTGTAATCAGAATCACTGTGTTCCTGCTCCATTTGGGCTGTGACACTCCATTAGCTGTTCTCTGATCCTTGCCATCAAATTCGCCCTTTAATACTTTAAAGACTAAATAGCCATGTGAATTTGTGTCACGACATTTAATTTAACCTAATATAAGATAATTCACCTACTATGTAATTAGCACCATCTTACCCTATTTCTGGGAATTGATGGGAACCTCATTTTATCAATCTCAAATTTTAAACCTACTCTGTTGTTCTTGCTATGACTTCAAGATGACGAAGAAGTGAAATATTAGACCGATAACAAAATTATAAACATACAAAAGTATTTAGAATCCGAAAAGCACAGCCATGCCATGTAAATTTCCAAAGTATAAAAAGCAGTGAATGGGGTCTGTCTTAGGAACAGTTTCAGCCAAGATCAATGGTAACTATATGGAAGGCCACTGAGGAAAATCACATGCAGAAAAACCTAATTACAACGCAGAATAGCAGAATGGTTTGAGTTGGAAAGGACCTTAAAGCTCACTCAGTTCCACTCCCTGGCCATGGACAGTGACACCTCCCACTAAACCAGGTTGCTCACAGCCCCATCCAACCTGGCTTTGAACACTATCAGGGAAGGAGCTTTCACAACTTCCTTGAGCATCCTGTTCCAGCACCTCATCACACCCATTTTCTTCCTTATATCCAACCTAAAATCTCCCTTCTTTCAGATTGAACCCATTACCTCTTATCCTATCACTACAGTAATAACGCATTTGAGCTGTGTTTTACTATGCCACATGATCATATGATTTCTAGATTTAAAATGATAGCATGGGTCTGCAACTCATTAATGTGTAATAATGGTTCAAAGTATGTACTGTTGAGCCATTTGAAATTATATTACCTGTATCTATATATGACAAACAAATCATGGCTACCAGATATAAGCATTTCTATATCTAATGCTACATCTTACAGTTAAAACAGCAAGGCAGCGTTGCAGGGTATCCTGAAACCCTCCTGACACAGATAGCTAATGATATGTTGCATCAGCAGAAGAGGGAACACAGCCTGAGCAAAGGTTTCTGGCGCAACAAGCACAGACCCACAACAGTTTACTCCATCTCCAGATTAACAGGAAGAGCGGGTATTTCTCCTGGATTACCAAACAGTGCAGCAATCACTTGAACCTTGTGTGGGGCTGATTTTAAGACCACGCTGCACCCTTATTTTCTTTGCAGCATCAGAAACATCTTTCTGTTACAGTAAACACCAAACTTTTGAATTATAGCCTTTCCATAGTAATTTTGGTATAAATCTTTTGGAAACAGTGATTTCAGTCAAATTGTGGCATTGAATTTGCTATACAATACTTGCCCCATTGATGTTAATAGAAAATTTCCATTGATTTTGCAGAAAGATGTGGGCTTCTCATGTACAATTTCCCATTAAAACTGACTGTAAATAATTTTACATGTCCACATGGACATACAAAAGTCAGAATTTGGGAATATCAGAGCTAAACCTATAATTAAATCCAATACTCCCCAAAGTGCTGGTTATTCTTTCAAATGAGAGCTCAGAACTCTCAGGGCTTTTTTCCATTCTCTTTTTTCCCAGGATGTTATTTTTCTCTTGGCACTGTTCATTTTTGCTATTTCATTTACACCATGTTTGGTGCAATTACAGCAATAGAATTGTGTCAGGTCTCCTCTGCACTAGACTGTTATGCACTAACTCTACGACTGGGTTTATAACTTTACTATCTATTTGACTGGCTTTTTAAATAATATAGAGATACAACTTTGGACTTTAATATTCCCTCTACCAGCTTCAGTTCTACCACTACAGAATTTAAATGTTTCACAGTATTTCATATTTTTCAGTTCCAAATTACAGATGGGTAACCGAGGATGGGATTCTGTGCTGGAACTTGATCATGTCTATTGCAGATGTATGTCACCATCTGCGTTAACCACCTCAGTTCTCTTCAAAGACAGAGAACAGACCGAGGATTTCCAGCACACAGTTCAATCCACCCTGCAATACACGCTTACTCTTCTCTCGCCTGCACCTATGGGCCCTTGCCTTGGCCTGGATACTTCCCTAGAGAGGACATTTCACCTACAGATCCTGTGGAGACACAGATGATCAGCACACATGGAAGCATCTACACCTTCAGCAGATCTAAAAAATGCCAGATTAGGCTCTTAGCTAAGGTCTCTGGCAGGTGCCTGACCCCAGGTCTCACACTGCTCTAACCGGAGCTCGTTTTCCCTGTTGTTTGTGCTAAGCTCCCATTTGGCTTGCTGTGAGGATGTAATATGATTAAGCATGTTGACATACAGAACCACCACGTAATTGTAGCTATTCAATGTGTCCCTGTTGTTGTGGCAGAGGGTATATTTAGCAGCTACAGTTACCCTCAGAAACGAAATACACAATCAGCTCCTAAAACCTCCCCCTTTCCCTTAAACACAACCCTGTATTTGCCTTAAGGACTGTAATATTTTGCCATCAGCTGTGCTCTGAAGTAACCACCCCCCGCTGCCTCAACACGCAGATGAACGCTGAATTGCCGGAAAACACATTTCCAAGTCAGTTCTCAAATTCTGCTTGTATCACAGGGTAAATTACTCCTGTATCACCCCGGGCAACTGGAGCCCTCCGGGTGTCAAATCCCGCTAGGGCTTCATGAAACCTCCGCGATTTTCACCTTCTCTACCCCCAGCAGCAGAGGCCGAGCTTTTAACCCAAATACCCCGTCTGAAGAGCCCCGTAGCTCCGATCCCTGGGGTACCGGGCAGCGAGCGAGCAGCACCCGTTCAGTCAACCTCACTGCGGGGCCGGGGCCAGACAGACACCCCCGAACCGCGCTGCGGGGCGCCGCCGGTGGCGGCAGGGGAGGCCAGACACGGGTCGCCTCCGCTGCGGCCGGCCAAGCCGGTCCCGGGGAGGTTCCCACCGGGGTGCGGAAAACGCTGGAGGCCGGGGCGGCGAAGCCGGAGCCCCCGCACAGGGTGCCGGCAGCCGCAGCTCCTCCCGCCCAGCAGCTGCGGCAGCTCCCCCCAGGCTACGCACACATACATACGCGTATTTAATGCGGGTTTAGGTTGGCAGTGTCCAGCCTGCTCCCCGCCCGCACCGCGGGCAGCGCCGCACAGCAGCGCGACGGACCCCAGCGGGGCAGGGTCATCGTCCCCTCCTAAAGCACAAAGGGAACCCCCAGGGGCTGCCCCCCGCGGCCCCTTACCTGTGCCGGTGCTCATGGCGCGCAGGAGGCGCTGCGCCCGCCGCTGCTCCCGCTGCTGCCGCCACCCGTCACCGCGCCCCCGCGGGCGGCACCATCCCCTCCCGCCGCCGCGCAGCCCGCAGCGGGCAGCGCCGCCGCGCTCCGCCCACGACGGCAGGTGCCGCGGAGCGGCGCGGAACGGCGCGGCGGGCACATTGGGAAGTGTAGGCAGCCCCGCTCTGTGCCTTGCTGCTGCCGTGGGGGGCGGCTTCGGCCCTGCCTCTTCTGCGGGCAAAGCTGCTGCAGTACCCCCTTCTCTGGTCCCCGACAGCAGCAACGTCCCCGCCGCAGTCTGAGCTCACCTTGTTCTGCATCCATCTCCTTGCTCCGGGCTGAGGTCTTCCTCTGCGTTTCCATGCCCGACCTTGTGCTCGGTTCGTATGATGCTCGAGCAAGACAAGTTGGTGCACAGGTGCTTTAGCATGTCCCCAGGAGGACCAGGGAGTGATGGTAAGGATGTTTGCATCATTCCTCCGCTCAGCTTATGCTCCAGGCAGCGCTGCACTGCACGGAAGGTGCTTGGCAGCAAGTCTAGTTGTTCAGGGGGGAAGGTAGTGCTTGTTGAAGCAGGTGAACACTCACTGATCCTTCATATCGAAAGTACAAGGATGCACAGTGTTTTATTAAAGCCAGCTTGTTCAGTATTTCATCAGTCTGAAAATCTGTTGTAGTTCTGGAGGAAATAATGTTTTAAAAATACCCAAACATCTGTTCTAACAAACCCAGAAGGATCTAGTCACAGTCAGGTAAAGGTGTTGCACAGCTCCGCTGATACTGCCTTCAGACAGGGTTTAGGACAGCTTGGAGTTACTGTAACAGCATGAGGAAATAGGATATGAAGACTTCCTCTGCATGTACATTCATGTGCTTATTATGCTCTTTTCCAGCAACAGGTATCTAAAAGTTAAAATTTAAGCAATAGTTGTAATCATAAAAACCTACAGACCTTTCCTATCCAGCACCAGCACTATAGCAGTGTTTATATGTCTTGATTTGATAAGGAATCATTGTCCTTTGTCAGTGTGAACTGAGAACCCCTAGAGATAATTGTTGCCATTGGCAAGTATGTGGTCCTCCACTCAGAGCAGCTGCATGGAATCAGACAGTCCAACCCAGTTCCCCAGTCCTGGCAGTTACCAGCTGAGGGGACTTCCTGAGCCAGATATGTGTTCTTTGTATTGAAGAACCTTCCATGGGTTTTCTTCCATTATCTTGTCCCATTATTGTTTGAACCCATGAACATTTCAAGCAACTACAACATCCTGTGAGAGGGATTTCACAGCTGAATTATGTGTGGTGTGAAGAGCTATCAGCTTTTGTTTCCATCCTCCTATTTACTATCTTTATTTGATGCCTGCTCCTTCTTGTCATAGAAGATGTAGCAAACATATCATTCCCTATTCACTTTCTCTGTGTTACTCATGAATTTATACTGCTCTATCAGATTCCACCCTTCCTTCACTCCTACTCTAATTAGTCATTGCTTAAAACTGGTAACTAAGTTCAGTGCCACACTGCTATCTTTCACCTTCTATACTTCATTTGGAGTTGCATCATTGATTCTTTAGCATCATGTTTGCTAAGCATTTTTATCACCTGTTTTCCATCCTGCAGTCTTCTACCACCCACTTTCCATTGAAAGCTCTCCTGAGCTGCCCGTCTGTACTGACACATGCAGCTGAGTTGCAGTTGGCCTTGTGGAACTTCACTAAGATGCAGGTGATGCATGAATATCCATGTGTGCATGTATCTTACATACCTCACTAGTAGAAATATGTAGAGCACCTCAGCTGTGGCTGTGAACCAGATGAATATCTTGCCTATTCTGCATTCATTCCAATGAGATCTGGCTTACAGCATCACTGCAATGTGTTTTTTATCATGAACTATCTGCATATAATCATGAGTTCAGGACAATCTCTGAATGATGCTTGTAAGCCTTTGGCTAGGCAGAAGTGTTGCTTTAAAAGTTAAATTAAACTAACCTGTTATACTGAAGTTGGTGGGCCTGCAATCAGTACTGGATGTAATGAAAATGAAACAGCTGTGGGCACAAGAGGATTTTGGAAGTTCTCTCCACCAGTCACAAAAACAACTGAAAAGCCCAGATTACTACACAAATGCTCATGGTGCCAGACACTCTAAGAAACAGCTCATGAGCTTCAAAACTCTCCTTGTTTAAGATGATGTCAGCTGCCATAAGCTTAATTAGGCGACCCCATGACTCGCAGAATAGGCATGTTCTGCCACTGGTAAGACCCTATTACTCCAGCCAATGAACCAGGGAGTAATCACAGATGACACTAGCATTACTTGAGAAGAGATCACAACTCAGTGTTTGAGTGGTCTATGACAAAAAGAGTTGCAGAGTTTATTCTGAATTCTCTTGGTTTTATGTTCTCCTTGCACTCCAGAAAGATGTTGTCTCTTCTGTTAAGGAAGTTGGCTTTGAAAGTGCTGATAGCAAAGGTGTGGTGGAATTGTTGGCTTCACAGTCAAAGTGAAACCACCTAGAAAGAGTTGCAAGAATGCTTATACTAAATGATTTAAACGAAGCATCCAGTCTCACAGATGAAACAGCTGACAGGACTCTATCCTGAAAACAGGGAGGTACACCCATTGGGACACTGTCAGATTTAGTCCGTTGTTAACAGCCCAGATCTCAGACTAGTAGGCAGTCATCTCTTGATTCTAATTTCATTTTTAAAAGCAATCAGCTTGTCCAGCCACTGCAAAGAAGGCTGAAAAGTCAGCCTCTGAACTGTCAGCACTTTGCACCTCTTCTGTCATTACTGGAAATTGAATTGGCGCTTGGCAATCCTGATGATCCTGCTTCTCCCTTCACATCCCCAATATCATCCGGAATTCTTTTAAAAGCATCATTATTTTTTTTTTGGAAAAGCTTAGAGACTCTATGAGAGGCAAAAAAGTTTACTTTTCAGTATACTTCTCCACTAAGAATATCTGGAAAGTGCAATGGAAGACTTTATACTGCTCTTCACTGTCCCTGAGTATTTAAACTATATGTGTTTTTTAAGTACATTTACGCATCCTGCACTCTATTTGGAAAAAACGCCTTCATTATATTGAATTCCAAACCATCTCAGTTATCAGTAATGCATCCTTATCATATAAGGGAATATATCGTGATTATCTCCCCTTGACATATAAGGGAATATGGCTTCATGTAAAGGAAAAGGAGCAAGCATGAAACCAGAGCAATCAACAAAGTATACATGCATTAATAGGTATTAGAATTACACTTGACTCTGTGCTTCTGTATGTTAAGGATACTGGAGATTTATGGACAAAATGCACATCCTTGCAGAAGCTGGTGTAGCTCAATCTCAAGTTTGTTTTTTTCCCCTGTGTATCTGAATGAAGTTAACCACATCAAAAGGCATTTTCCTGTCTTAATTTTTTTACATTACTTCGAAATTGAGGGAATCCAATAGTGGTAATATTCAGTTAATAAAACCGTGATTTTATAATCTGGTTTCACAGCAAAATTGCCATATAGGTTTTATTTAGTACTTTTCTTGAAGCACCAGAGAATCATGGGAGAGTTTGGGTAGAAAAGGATGTCCAGCTGAAGGGTTTCTTTCTAATATTTCTGAACTTCCCAGCAGTGAGGAGGCCATAGGCCTCTGTTTGCCTCTTTGTCTGCAAAGCTTTGTAGGTCATTGCTAATTGAGCAGGAAAAGGGTCATATTTTAAAAGAATTTCGATGATGGAGAACCCAGCAAGAGGGAGAGAAACCAGAACTTGTGCACAGGGAATGAAGCAGAACGTGCTTCTCTTGAGCAAAAAAGTACTTGTGAAAAAAACTTCAGCCAGTTGTCAGAAGTGATTTGCATCCTAATCCAGAATATAGAACACAGCAAATTCAAATAGCTGTTTAACCTTACAAAGTTGGCCCTTGGCTTCATGTTCAAAGCTGACATAGTATCACAAGACACTTAGGTCAAATAACAACTTAGAGTGAAACTTAAAAGAGCAATTAGTCAGTTTGTGCCAGCTATACTGTTAGGTGTTCAAATCCTTCTAAAAATGTCCTAAATGGTTATCTCATGGAAAATAAAACAAGCCAAACCCCAAAAAACAACAGGAAAACAACAACAGAAAAACCCCACATAAATTAGAGCCCTGTAATTAGACCTCAACTAGTCTAATTTTATGTCTAATCCCAAATCTGTGTTAAGACATTTTTGACATTAAAGCTACTATATCTGGGAATTACTGGTACTGGAACAGCTGCCAAAATAAACCACACTTGTGTTTGTAAACCAGTGTGTGCCTGTGACAGTGTTACCTCTCTACCACCTTACTGTGTTTGTTGTATTGGTATGACATTGATAGTAAATAAAATATAAGTCAGGTCTGCAGTTCCAGAAGGATAACAGGCTGGGATCTTAAAATGAGATTCTGGGTATGGAAATAAATTGCCAACTATTCACTGAGCCAGAAGTACACATGTTTATAAATAATGAATTAGCGTGAAGCAGCTGTAATGAAATAATAACGTAGCACTCTATTGAGATGTCTGCATCACACTATCAAGATGTCAGTAAACTTTCATGCGAAGCTCCTCTCACACTGTGGGCAGAATATAAATATTGCATCAGCAGTTATAGCTTAGACATCAATTACCCATTACAAACCTAAATGCACTATGATCAAATAAAACTCCCAGGGAAACTTTGAAAACAGCAAGAATGAAATAACATCAAAGGGAACAATGGCTGAGGATGAAAGAAATCTTTGTTCCAGTGAGACAATCAGAGACTGTTCTCTCATGTCAGCAGTCAGCTTTTGGGAAGTGGGTCAGAACAAATACATTTTAATATCACAGACCGCTGCATGTGACAGGAAATCTAGCAGGTTATGGTTAACATCACAATACAGTTTATACACAAGAATGACAATCACCCAGGTTACAGCAATGGAACGCGCAGAAATGCAAATGCAAAGGATGGTCTGGGGAAGAGCCAAGCCAGAGTATTAATAATGCGCAAGTCACTACACTTGCAAAAACAGTGGCAAAAATTAAATTTTAATTTGAGAATGGCAGATGAAGTTTGGAGGGATTTCAGTGCAATTGACACAGCCTGCGGAGCCACGGTATCAGTACTCCTGAGTGTAAACATGTAAATGATGTTGTGCTCTCTAGTAAACAAGCAAGAAGTATAGTACTGTCCCTTTTATGCCTTTGGAAAGAGGTTAACACTTATTAAACATATTGTGATCTCTTGTAAGTGTGACTCCTTGGAAAACTACTCTTTATTTGAAGCTACAGCTTGTCACTTGTAGGAGATGATATTACAATCCATTAGCCCCGAGTCAATTTAACTCGATTTTGCAGTACAGGCTGATTTCTTATTGCTCACCCTACATTGCATCTCCAACACTGTCCTTATGTAAAAGAAAAAGAAAACCAGCATCATGCTTCCTGGGTGACAAAGTTCTCCCACAGCACTGATTGTCAGTAAGGCTTTGCCTGACGAGATATGTGACAGCTTACAGAAGCTTTTGGCGCACTCTGCCAGGGAACGTACCTGGGTATGCAGGCATTAGACCCTGGAAAAATGCAGCTGTGACTGAATACTGTGTGTGTCCTCAGCTGCATCAAAGCTGTCTTGTACTATCAGTTTTGCTTTCCAGACTTAATACAAAGTGAAGGACCCAGTCGGTATGCAATGGTCTGGGCCAAGCCTACCTAAAAGATAACTTCAAGGTTTTGGGTGAGGTTTCTGGATAACATGCACAGATGTCAACTAGAAAATAAGAAGGAATGGAAACATAATGGGTTTTTTTTTCTTTCAACCATGGGAAAAGTGGAGAAAATGTTACTGAATATAATGAATGGACATGGCGCATGCTGTGCATTTAATGGAGTTAATACTCATTATAATTTGGGGGTTTAGTTACATGCCCTTAAATGTATTAAGAATCTTTTAATAGCATGCCCCCTTACATTCACATCTTAACATCATTATTGTTTGTGACGGTAAATGACAGTACATTTCATTTCATCAAAAATCCATAAATGGGATTGTAAAATGGTTCCAAGGCCAAAATTCAGCTGGAAGCATCTACAGCTTAGACTATTTTCAGATCCATACTAACAAAAGTTCCGCTGTGCTTCAGATCTTTTCTGTTAAATAGAAAATCTTCCTTCATATTTCTCAAGACTGTTGATTGCACTGTGCCTTTTATACATTTTCTTCTTCTAAGAAATACTGCCCCAAGCACACCGAGGCTGGATACTTCAGAAGCAGACAGTGCTTGTTATGTTTATTATCATATTTTTATTGGGTGACATGGTATATTTTGAGGTATCCCTGCTCATGGCAGGGGAGGTTGAAACTTGATAATTTTAAGATCCTTTCCAACCCTAACTATTCTATGATTCTATATTTCTATATCTTCATATTTTTATATCTATATATTTTTATACATTTTATGTATTTTTATTTGTGGTGTCTGTGGCTAACTGGTCTAAAAGGATAGGTATGACAGGAAAGTTGTTACTAGAAGTTGTAACATATCTATAGATAAAGAGGCAAAAAATGGACTCCATTTTGCACACGTGAGCCCTTCTTCAGGTCTCAACTAGAGGGCAGCAGTAACGTGGAAGAATCCTAATTGCTTTGCTGATTTTATAATGATGCAGAATTTCAGAGTTATTTTTGAACTTAAAATCATCAATATAGGTTTTTTGATACTGTAGACTTTTAAGTGCCTGGAGATGTTAATCCAAAACTATAGGAAGATAGTGTTTTGGGCTACCTTGATCAAAGGAAAGCTCCTCATATGGCATGCCTACCACCAACATTCATTCTGTTTTACACAGAAGCCACTGACACTAAACTGTGTTGCAGCTCATGAGTGGCACAAAGATTAAAAGGTGATAAATCACAGTTCTACAATTGTTTCTAGCCTGGTGGCCATCTGTCATTTTGGGCCCTCCAGCTATTCCTTCAGGTAGGCTCTTCCACAGAGCATTAGCAGAGGAAAAAGTGAGCCTTCATTTCTACTGAATCCATATTTAAGCACAGACTCATAGAATACCATGTTGGAAGGGACCTCAAGCATCATCTGGTCCAATCTTTCCAGGTAGAGCGAGACCTACACTAGGTGTCCACACTGTCCAGCCAAATCATGAAAGTGTTCAACATCAGGGAACCCACCACTTCCCTGTGGTAGATTATCCCAGTGTCTGATTGTTCCCATTGTGAAAAATTTTCCCTAGTGTCCAACTGCAATCTCCCCAGCAGTAACTTGTACACATTACCCCCAGCTTGTAAAAAGGACTCCTTGTAAAAAGGAGTCTCCAACTTTGTAGCCACCTTTTAAGTACTGCAGCATGGTGCTAATATCTGTGCTGTTGAAAAAACTTTCCTCCACTTTGGGTGTCTATGTAAGTCAAAGTTTACTTCCTCAATACCAAAACTAGCTCAGGAGATATCTGCATGCCATGTATATTCAAGCTCCCATAAATAAAGTTCCCTCACCCCGCATTTTCTAGCACTAAGCAGAATCACCAAGCAGATGGGTGAAATTTCTGTACTGCAAATTAAGTGTTTCAGTGCACAGCAAAGGACTGTAAGTGCTTCTTTCTTAGAAGTCTTTTTATCCATCCCAGAAGTGCTTTAGCACCCTAGTAAAAAAAGAAGAGTGTGAATATGTGTATAGAAATATAAAAATGTATTTCAAATAGCATACATTTATGCAAATCCTTAAAAGGGAGAAAGAATTGGAGCAGATCTAAATATTCACTGCTGCTGCTCCTCCCCATTCTTTTTTAAAATCAAGGAGCCATGGCTTTCTGCTCTACTCCTTACAATAAACTGCTTCAGATATACCGACATAGTTTTCTCTGTTCTAAAAGCTAGCAGAAAAACTATGACAACCTAAGTGAGAAATCTTATTTGGGAAACAATCTTGATTAGTTCCATTTTCTGAATGCCTAACATGGAAAAGATTTCTTTGAAGGAAAAGAGATATCAAATTCATTTGAGCAACATAATAAATAATCTCTACTCAATATATCATCATGTACTTCCTAGCTATCCATAAGAAGGCTTCCTTAAGAATAAACTCTTACTTCTAGCTGCAGACTTCAAGCAGCTGGAAAAAGTTAACCTTTAATGATAAATCAATTCACCTGGCTATAAAAAGAAGCACACCGCCACCCCCCTTTTTCTTTAAACAACCTGCAGTGCTATAAAAGGTGGGATTTTAGTTTGTGGAGGGTAAGCAGTATTTAGGCTTTTTTAATTTGTTTTTTTATGTTTAAAAATGCTGGTGTTCCATGGGGGTTTAAGTGTCAAACAAGTTGCATGTAGGTGTTTATTTTCCTTTTAATAGTTGGAGGTTTGAAGAAGAACAGAACTATTGTTTCCATGTCAATGTGTTACCTCAATTCTGAAGGTTTGGTTAGATGTTTTAGAGGCCTTATTTACCAAGTGGTTTGTTAATTGCAGTAAATAAGAGTGAAGAAATTTAAATTCACTTCAAAAATGAAACAAAACCAGAGAAAGCTCATTCCCTGTATTGAAGCCTGTGAATACAAACTGTCTAAATGGTTTTGGCTTTGGGCGATTGAGAAGTAAAAGCTTTCTGTGCTGTGCACAGCTTGAAAGTCTGTGCCTAATTTGAGGAGGTTGTTATTTCTGTAGGGCAGAAAATAAATCCTGGTGACCTAGAGAGTAAAGGAAGGAAATGATTAGTCTTCCAAGTGGTAAGTGACAATATTTTTTCTCAGTGGATGAAGTTGCTTTAGAAGGTTTCTCTTTCTCTAATACATGGAGGCCTATGGTCTATGTCATGGCTGAGACCAAACAGGGAATTTGATCACAACTTTCTTGCTTGCTGTGATTTGGATACAAACCCAAATTGTTTCCTTAGTAGGACTATGTTGGCTTTTTATCTATGGCAAAAATGTCCTTGAGTGAGTAACAGTGGCTCTCATGAGCTGCTAACCTTAGGAGGAAGTTCCATCAGGTGTGTACCATGTTATTGCTTGTGCTGAGGAATAACAAGGTCAGTAATGTCTATTAATAACATTTGGTAAATGTAAGTAAATTTAGCTATTATTTAGTGAATGGGATAAATAGCTTAGGAGCTGTTTAGGCAGTGTAACAGCTGGATGTTTTGACTCAGCGTTTTCCTGCAGACTACAAGGCGACAGCATTTCCGTGCAGATGGATGACAGTATATTTTTCTTTTCATGTTTTCTGTTTTTCCTTTCTGAAGCAGACTATGGAGCTGGTAGTGTGTTTTTCAGGACCTGGGGGAAGTAAAGCTATCTGAGTTCCAACCAGGCAGATGAAAGATGACAGGACTCCATGAAAAAAACACTTTAACTCTTTAGTTAATTCTATATGTAGCTCCTGTGGAGAGATAACATGCTAATCAAAAGGAAATATATGGCTAAACCTATTTCTGTGGAATTTTTGTGTAACTATTGTGTGAATATAACACAACTGATACCCATGTATGCTGCTAATTGTGCTAAAATCAGTATAGCTATTTCAGTAAGTTTGCTAAGTAAAAGGTTGCCTCTGTGAGTTCAGACTTCAGGCTGGAGAGATTTCACACCTAGGGGCTCAAGTGATAGTTCTTTGTGAACTTTGCAGTACCGATTGTGTTCTGTTAACATTTCTTCAAAAGTGAAAATACCTCAATCACTGGATAAAATAAGAATTGAGACTAATTTAGCCAAGAAAGCAGTATCTTGTGTGATTTCAATCTTGTCATGCCAGCTGTAAATAGTGAAGAATGCTAATTTCAGCAAAATGTGAAACAAAGAGGTTCCTTTAATGATAGGGCTCAGCAAGGAGAAATAAGCTCTGTAACACTGAGTGGACTTGAGATAAAAGAGGTCAGACAGGAATTTATAAAGCAGGTAAGAAGATCCTTCCTTGCCTAAATCTGGTATTTGCTATTAGTTATTGGTCAAACAAGTTACATTTCACTCTGCTTATATGTTGAATTCAGTCCCTTTGGCAGTAGACTATTCCTTCATAGTTATGCCCCCAACTGTGGTAGAATAATAGTTATACTGGAAGGTATAATTGGCCTTAATATTAAAATGTGTTGTTTTTCTTAAACCAAGCTGCTCTAGTGAAAAGCAGCCAGACAAACATGCAGCCGCAGAAGGGCAGACAAACAGGATGATGAAAGCAATGCCAGAGAGAGACAATTGGAGGAAATCTCTTGTTTCAACACATGATGTCCTCCTTGGCCTCCTGGCAGCTTCTTTTAATAATCCTAAAAAGATCAGGGACAACCCAAGGTAAACAAAGCCATTGAGTCTTCATGAAACTTTAATAGTTAAAGGTGCTCTATTCTCAAGTATATCTTTCTGCATAAGGAAACCTGAACAGGTAGCACAATTTCTAGTGAATAAAATGTAGTGTAAGAGATGAGATTACTAATATGGAAACCATGCTCTGCTGCCTTTGTGTTTTTCCTGTTTGCTACAATATACTGGTCTCTGGAGTCATTTCATGACAGCAGCTGTTCACATCTTCAGTTTCTGTAATGCAGGTTAGTACTGTTTCATTAAAACAATGGGAAGTCCAGGGCCAGCATTTGACATCATTACCCTGAAGCTGAAAAGTTTGTTTTCCTTGTTTCCACCATACCATATATCAGTATATGCCCCCAAGAACTGAAGTACCTTGAATGGCATGATTAAATGTGCTTTGGTGTAAAATCACAGAGGAAGCTGAGGATTCCTGATGTAGTTGAAGAGCCCCTGATCATTTCAGGAAGGGTTGGGCTAGATGAGCTTTGAAAGTCCCTTCTGACCCAAACCATACTATGATTCTAAGCAGGTATTGAAAGGTGAGTGGAGAGCCTGGAGTTCAGTTGTTGCTATTTTGTTATTAGTTTCCTTAAGCGAGTTGTACTTCCCCTAATTTAACTTCTCTATAGTAAAAATTGGTCTTTGTTTTGGTTTGGTTTTTTTTTTTGTTACATTTTTAGGGCCACAGTAACTGGTGGTAGGTTCTACAGTGTTTGGGCCGTAGAAATAGAAGATGGAAGGTTGGCATTCATAGGGAAAAATACAGAGTGTTGTGGTTTAAGCCAAGCTGAAAATCAGAACCACGCAGCCTGCTTGCTCACTCCCCCCCTTCCTCCCTCAGCTCCTGAAGGGATGGGGAGCAGAATTGAAAGAATGTAACTCCCACGGGCTGAGATAAAAGCAGTCCAGTAACTAAGGTATAACACAAACCACTGCTGCTACCACCAATAATAACAATGACAAGGGAAATAACAAGGG